>JASANF010015081.1:0-11521 GCA_030248245.1 Trissonchulus sp. WLG1_4
TATGATTTATTATCCCAATTTACTTGTTGAAGTAAAAGTATGATTTATTGTTTTAGATAAACTATTTAAGGAAATTTTTTGGATTTTTCTGTCATTTCAGTCGATAGTTTTTTTGATTATTTTGCAATAACGATTTTATGTTTTTAATTTGAATTAATTTTGATATTCATGTTTTTTAAAACTTTACCTTAGTTCAATTACCACTCCAAAATAAATGTTTTATTAAGCATAAGCTACAAAACTGATGTAATTCATTTTAAAATTACGGTTATTTGTATTCGATTTCGAAAATTGCTAAAAAACAGTAATTCTAGGAATTGCACTAAGTTAGGCTAGCAGACTATAATCAGTTGGGCCAAAGTAACGAAATTGTTTTAGTTCATCCTATTATGACAAATTCTTTAACCAATCAACAACAATGGCCACTGTAGTCGTTTTCGTGGTTTTTGACATTTCAGTGTGATTTTTGCGCCCACAGAACTCGAGATAAAAACAGACTACGGCTTCAAAACTTTAACCAGATTATTTTTAGGAAAATATTCCGACCCCTTTTTTTACCTTTTCTGAGAATATTTCGTATAATGTATAGTCCGTGTTTGTGAAAATTTTGAAAAAAGTCAAATCACCTGATTTTTGCATAAAAATGTCACTTTTTCAACGTAAAAACGACTTATTAACTATACAAAAAAACAGGGGTTGGAATATTATGGCTTGTCCGCTGATCGTGAGTTTCATAACTGTGGCGTAAAAATTTGTCAATAAAATGATTACAGCAGTAAAGTTACAAAGATAATCTCCTTTTAAACATAGTTTTTACAGACACAAGGGTGTTATTTTATACAAAAAGGCCGCTTTAGTTTATGTTCAGGGTAAGTGTATGGCAGTTTTAAAAAACACCTAAATCGCAATTGCCCCCTTTAAAACAACTTTACGAAACTTTGCCCAAAATTTCTATAAAAGCGTATCAATCTATCTTTATCCAGCTTTCTATTCGAACAGGATTTTGGGCACAGCATAGCCTGGGCAGTCAGCATTTTTCTTCAAAACATCCACGCTCGCTGTCCAGCCCCTTTCTCCGTATTATTTCCCAAAATTTCGGGCATTGTTTCCATGAAATGTGTCGCCTGCTTCTAAAAGTACATGCTCAAGCTTTTAATCACTTGATAAAAAGTTGAGATATAGTCTGTAATTTTATTTGAAAAATTTTTAAAAATCTATTTTCATTGTGTATAGTAATGTAGGGTGGACTGCACCAAATCCGATTAACTGACGATTAACCTAAATAGATTTAGCTCAGGCTTTAATTCTTTAAATCAATTTAAGTGCGCTGCACCAGAGTTGGAGCTTAAAATTCATCTATAACTGCAGAATAGCTGTTGTTTAACTGCGATTTAATAGATTTAGCAGGAATTTAGCTCCAGCTCGGACTTGAGTTAATCGGATTTAGTGCAGTCCACCAATGGTGATTAACTAGTGAACTCTAGCTGTCACACCATTAATGAATTAGCAATTCAAAATTAAAGCAAACAGATTGCTCCATAACGGTCTAACAAATTGTAGTCTGTCTAGTTTTGGAATAAATGTCACTTTTTGAGCAACATATACAGTTACTTAGCATTTATCTGCATAATTAGCATCTAGATTTTAAAATAGTATCTTATTGGCTAGACTGCACCAATCAAATCAACTAAAAACCAATTTACATGATCGAACTGTGTTCGAAGCTAGATCGACCGTGTGCATGCAAACGTATGCTCCGAACTAGCTCCCCGAGCAGATTCGGCGTAAATTTGGTCCGGAGTGAGTTCGGAGCAAGTTCGATCGTGTGTATTGGCCTTAACTTATGCCGATTAAGTTCAGGCTTAAATTCTTTAAAATAAATTTAAATATGTAGCACCAAATTGGATTAGTGTAGTTTTCGCTCTAATTCCAGTTAGAATTGAGGATTAACCGCATTTACTGCGATTCAATGAGTCGATTCAGCCGGAGTTTAGCTCAAGCTCAGACTTAGGTTAATCCAATTCGATGCAGTCCACCCATAATATTTTGTCAAAATAAACTAACTGGGGTCTTATATTCCCTAAGGAACTACACTCCGGCACCGGACATAGAGGGCTTTTGGCCAAAAGTTGAATATTTCTCATTCCTTCCATGTACGCTTTCCTCACAGTGTTAGCATAATGATCCTTTGTTAGGATCAAATAAGTGCTCTGAAATATAATAGGGGTGAATTTAACGAATGCGGTAAATTTAAGAATTTCCATGTAAATTCGATTGCACTAGAATAGTAAATTACCATTAACCCTTTACTACCCAAGACTCTAACCATAGGCTGCCCGATTCAGAACGCTTGAGTTTTTTTTTACTCGAATTACGTGCATTATAGAGAAACCGCAAAACCACCATTCGATAGAAAATTAAATTCTCTTCAAAAGTAGCTTGTAAACTTTTGCTCTCAGACGCACTTGTAGTCCAAGAAACCTATTGGATTAAAACTTTACTATGATACACCTCTGGTCTGTTTAATATAATAACAAAGACAAGATATAATAGACATTAAAACTTGTCTCGTTATCCGCATTCAACATATTACAGCGGTAATCATGCATGCTTTTGAGCTAAACTGTTAATGTAAAATATATAAACAACTGCAACCCACTTTATGAACAGTGTTAGCCTCCTCCTGCACACTGCTAGCTTCTTCCAGCACACTGTTTGCTCTTCCTGCCCCCTGCTGGCATCTTCCTGGACACTGTCGGCTTACTGTACATCGTTGGTAACTTCTTGATCCAGAAACGTTTTTAGTTATGTTTCAGAAAAAAAGTTTTATTTCACTTTGCTTATCGTTAATTTTTTAAGGACACGGATTACAGGTAACAATAGAAAATAGAATAGAAAACTAACAAAAAGTTAATGGTCTAATCCTATGATTCGTTCAATTGTTACTAATAAAGTTATAAATCAAGCTAACGCAACCGTCTGTTAAGTCTTTCTTAATTAAAAAATATCACGCTACAAATTGATCTTACTAACTAATAGGTGGTGATTATTGTTGGCGTGATTATCTCGTGAATTAGTCGGTTGAACGGACATACGGCTCGAATGATAAATCGAGCATAAACCTACAATTGTTCAAAGCACAGATTGGACTGTCTGTAACCTATCGAACTAAACAATGAGAATATATGATATTTTTTGTAGGACTTTTAACATATAACGTTTTTGTAAGAGGGCTAGACTTTTAAACGAAAAACTATTACTTTTTGACTCGTAAGTACATCTGTAAACTAAAAAATTTCGACATGATCAGGTGCAACTTTTCCTCTAGTCATTATTTATTCCAGTTTTTCCAACCTTTGTGTTATTCACTGCGGCCAAATCTTCGTCCATTATGCCATTTTGAATAAGTTTGCAAAAATTTCAATTAGAACGATTCTACACAAATATTGCGTTTAATGCAATGTTCAATTACTAACGTACCATGCAATATTCAGTTACTATCTACTAACGTAATTATTTACAATATCACTAACTGTTCTACATTTGAAATAGCTCTAATTGACAATGTTGTACTTAAAAAGTTGTGAGCAGTCCTGACAAGTAAACTTTAAGTAATTTGTTCAAAAACTTTCAAAACTTGTTAATTTTGTAAGTTAAATAGTAAGCAATGGACTATAAGACGTTTCATAAGTTTTATTATGTACAATATTGTTTCAATGAATTTCAAAGAGATCACTAAATTATAACAGATATAAGCAAAACCGTACAGATATACAAATATAAGTCTGCACTCTGTAGGCCCATATAAAGTAAAATTTCTGATTTATTCTCAAAATTTCTCGACAGCACTCAATTAACTAAAGCAAGTTTAGTATGAATTACATTTTATCATATTCCTTTGATTTTCAAACTTTATTACCTATTCTAGTGAAAGATAAATTATTTGCCTAACCTAGTATCCTAGTATTTACCCCTATGATACTCTTTTGAATAAAACAAAAGTTGAACAAAAAGAACGACACTGTATATTTTCAAATTATATCACTGACTTTAGTTTCGAAAAATAAACCTTTTTTAAAACATAATAACAACGTCTTCCAATAAAAACTTTTTAAAAATGACAATATTGGAAAAAAAATTTCTTTTATACGCCACTTTATTATGATGAATTATACTTTGAAATTAAAATTTTATTACCCTCGTAAAAATGAATGATGATAAATGATAATAGGTTGAAATTAAATGGAATAAAAATTTTAAAAGTTATTATATTTTGATGATGAATGATAACAGCTTGAAATCAAATGAAATACATAATTTTGGAAGTCACAAATAAAAAATATTTTGTTGATATTACAAAAATTACACCGAAAATTTATTGTACTAAAGTTGAAAGGTAATTACGGTAATAAAAATTATTATCTGCATTATATGATACTACAATAAAAATTATTATCTACAATATATGATATATAAAACGATTTTTTTGTGATTTCATTGGCTAATTTTTTGAACTAGCTCCCAGGTGCTCAGTGTGATTGAAATGAAAAGTTGAAAAAAAAAATGAAAAAACAATAAAAAAATTATGTACATCTACAGATCAAGTTTGTTTGCTAACAGCGTTTTTATAGCTTTTCAAATAGTTGATTTTTGAAGAATTTATGGCAGCTAATTTATATTTGTTGCTTAATTTGGTTAAGCGCTAGGTGTAACACACTACGGAACAGTAGGGGAGAATCGGCAAAATAGGATCTACGGTAAAATAGGATCAGCCTTAACTTTTTCCGCATGCTCGTCCTTTTGGCAGGCTTTCGTCACGTGTAACGCAGTCTATGCTTTTATTGGCCACTGCAAATGTCACGTGGCAAATTTCACAAATCACGGTTCTTTATTGGCCATGTTTGCGGCCGATTAGTGATTTTTGTTAGCTTTTGCATTTTGCCAAGTTCAAAATGCAGCCCAACAAGCCCAACCTGTGGCAAAACTTTCAGTAAGTATTAAGCATTACTTTCAAGTAAGCTGACCAGCGGGTCAGCTAAAACCTGTTGTGCAGCAATAATTTACTCGAAAATGTATGCAAAAGAATGACAATAGTTTTTCTCAAGACAAACTGTTACAACACATTCTCATTAGTAAGAGTCGTTAGTGAAGCCTGACGCTGAGTGTCAGTATTCCAGAAGAAACCTTGAACGCCGCCATTGTTTGTGATTATATTGATTCAAAATTCAAAATTCAAGAGCTGCAATAAGCAGCAGTTTCTTATATGGTTATAAGTTTTTCAACTCAATTGCTTGTGTCCAAGTATATTTCAAAGTAAACAAAAGTAGTCAGTAAATTCGGAAACACCCTTGCGTTTACAAGCTAAAGGACTACAGATTAGGGTTGCGAAACTTAAAATCTGTAAAATGTAAAATTATAAGTTATATAAAGCTTATATATCGGGTAAATATAACGCATAAACTAAACGCATCAGAAAAAAAAACAAATTTTGCATGAATTTAAAAAACTGCCGAAACCCGGGTTCGAACCAGGAATATTTAGATTTTAAATCTAACGCATCCTCCTCAACTGAGCTATTCCGGCTCGATAAATAACCATTAAAGTCTGCAGGACAAAAGCTGCTGAAGATCACAAGCGCAAAAGAACAAATTTTTGTGTTTCAGCCTGATCAAGATTATGCTTCATCGATAACCAATTCGTTAATCAATGTTTCTAGAATTTTGAAAAAAGTTTTGTGTAACGTTTGCTGAGTCAGTATGAGTGTAAATTATACTAAAAGCATGAGCCTGACACACTCTTGCTATAAACTTGCTCAGTAATTGGGGATATTAAGAACAAAGTAGTTAGCTCAGACCGCAGGGATTTGGCGTAACAATCTGCTGACGGACGGTTCGATTCCGTCCACTAGAAATGTTTTTTAACGCTTCACTTTCATCAGCGCTGCACTGAAGATAGCTGAGTTCGACTATTTCCAGTGTAATTTAACACAGTAGACACAAGCACATACACATTTGAGCCGAAGTAAAACATGCATACAGACACATTTCTTGCACAATTTAGTGTTATAACGCCAAAATCGAAATTAGAGACCTGTTGTGCTGTGGCACAACAGGAAAAAGTCAAAAAGGCCCGCAACATTCTGAACACTTGCGTATATTTAAATGATATTTTTCAATACAGAATTCTACGCTGATCATTTTTTGATGTAGATTTAGCTTAAACTATCAATTTTCAGCAAATGCCAAACTAATTTTGATGAGACACCATTTTTTACACGGATCGGCAAAACAGGATTAGTTTACCAAAACAGGTGTGAAAATAGAATCAGTGGCGGGTAAACAGGATCTACACTAGTTTGTGATTTCAAAATCACTGAATGGATGTTGATTTGAGGTAAGAACGTCTTCAAACGATTACAGCACAGCTTTGGGTTAATTTTTTACAAGCAAAGCTTATACATACTAGTCGTTTAGCTATGTATGTAGATGATTTTTGTAGTAAATTGTAGTTTTTAAAGTAGTTATTCATAGTCTTATTTTTAGTTAATTATTGACTTTAAAATACTATAGCATGCAGATTAAATTGTAAAAAAATTCCTTCAACAGTTTCATAACAAAGCAATGGTGTGAAATAATGGCGGCACTAAGCAAAAAATTCAAGCCATGTTGCTATAAGTTTAAGTGAAAATTAGTCCATTAGCTTTTCTCATTTCTTTCAAAAACGATGCTAAGTTTTTTACCGTGCAGTTACAATTTAACCCATTAAATGAACAGAATTTCTCTGCCCAGGCGGCATTCTGACTCTGACACTTTGAAGATGTATGGACATAACTCAAGCCAAGCTTGCGCTACCAAGTAGAGAGACCGTAATACCACCATATATTTAACAGAAAATTCAATGCCAAACAAATTATAAAGGGTACTGTTTTTGAACCATAAAAGCGCTCAAAGTTGTACGCCTAAGAAAATTTTGCGTACTGTATTACGTATGCCACTCTCTAGGCTATTACTACGGCAACCGCTAGCTGGCCACAGCCTCATAATTAGTTGTAATCTGATGCACAGATTAATGGTAACCTTTTAATTGAAAAACAATAATGAGGCCATTTAGAAAATAAAATAAAATAAAGTCACATACGCATTACTTGGTTAAGCATAGTTTTTGTTGTGCGGTATTAGTGCTGAAATCGTGCCACTAAATACAAATATCTGCGATTCGCAAAAAAACATGTCGAGATTTCGCTAACTTGAACTTTTATAGCACTGATTTATCAAGTGATGTGTCAAATGTCTCCTACATACATTATCTTGGTGTGTGTCAAGTTTCAGTGAATTACGTTTAACTCACGCTGCGTTATTGACGAAATAAAGTTAAATCTAATTCGATAAATCCAACTTTGAATAAGACCCTGTGAAGGCAAAGCTAAAATTTATTATTGTATACTGTATCTTGCATTGAAAGTCTACCCTCTATACCGGGGCCGGACTTCCAATGCAAACTTTAAAATAATCTCTGCCTTTCTCTTATATTTTATAATTTATTAAAAATATTTTTCCCAAAAAAGTCTTGAGAAACAATGGCGCTTTATTTGTGTACGTACGCCTTACGAATTCCAGTCGCAGGGTCACGGTCGCTCGCATGGCCCATTCATTGTGACGGACCCATCAGTCCTTGTTCAAGTTTAATATTGTTCAATACAAAACGAGTAAAACTGAAGGTTTAAAGTTGAAACATTTATGCTTATTTGAAATTTAAACGCATGTACCTATTCACTTCATAAGTATATATGTATGTACGTTCACGGTTTAATCTTATAGCTCAAACTTTTATAGTTGACAGCTAAACATTGTTTAACAGTAGTAACTCTTTCTGTTACTCCTGTCCCATGAAAACTATGCTGATCCCATTTACCTCCCTTTGATTCTATTTAAACACCCCGCTGATCCTGATTAGACATCCTTCTAGTTTCAATTTACATGGGACACAGATTTGATCCTGTTTTGCCGCTCCTCCCCTAATACTGACAGCACGAAACCATATCATTTTCTGCCTAGCTTTTTTTTCTATTTCTACAGTACGGCAGAGGCCAATTGACCCAGAAGGTAGAGTGTTAGTCTCTTATACGTTTGGTAGGCGGTTAAAGTCTCCTTGAGTCCCTTTTTTCTTATTACTTACGATTATTGTACATCCACAGGGGACCTTATAAAAAACAAGAGCAGGTGCACCCAGGCAGAGTTTACGTGTTAAAAAATACACGCAAACTACCGCAAGAACGCACGTTATTACAATTGGTTTCAAAATAATAGTTCCTTCTCCAGAAGAAAAAAATCCGTTATAATTATTCAAAATGAATCTATAAATTAACAACTTCTACGGATTTATCTAGCTCGTTTCCGTGCTTTGATGTAGCCTAGTTAACGGTAATTTTATGAACAGTACATTAATCAATTCTGAACCTTGTTTCAGCAAAATATTGCGTTTGGTTGGCCTCAGTTAACAAGCTTGGTAGCGCAAGCTTGGCTTGAGTTATGTCCATACATCTCAAAGTGTCAGAGTCAGAATGCCGCCTGGGCAGAGAAATTCTGTTCATTTAATGGGTTAAATTGTAACTGCACGGTAAAAAACTTAGCATCGTTTTTGAAAGAAATGAGAAAAGCTAATGGACTAATTTTCACTTAAACTTATAGCAACATGGCTTGAATTTTTTGCTTAGTGCCGCCATTATTTCACACCATTGCTTTTTATGAAACTGTTGAAGGAATTTTTTTACAATTTAAATTGCATGCTATAGTATTTTAAAGTCAATAATTAACTAAAAATAAGACTATGAATAACTACTTTAAAAACTACAATTTACTACAAAAATCATCTACATACATAGCTAAACGACTAGTATGTATAAGCTTTGCTTGTAAAAAATTAACCCAAAGCTGTGCTGTAATCGTTTGAAGACGTTCTTACCTCAAATCAACATCCATTCAGTGATTTTGAAATCACAAACTAGTGTAGATCCTGTTTACCCGCCACTATTCTATTTTCACACCTGTTTTGGTAAACTAATCCTGTTTTGCCGATCCGTGTAAAAAATGGTGTCTCATCAAAATTAGTTTGGCATTTGCTGAAAATTGATAGTTTAAGCTAAATCTACATCAAAAAATGATCAGCGTAGAATTCTGTATTGAAAAATATCATTTAAATATACGCAAGTGTTCAGAATGTTGCGGGCCTTTTTGACTTTTTCCTGTTGTGCCACAGCACAACAGGTATAATTACGATTTTGGCGTTATAACACTAAATTGTGCAAGAAATGTGTCTGTATGCATGTTTTACTTCGGCTCAAATGTGTATGTGCTTGTGTCTACTGTGTTAAATTACACTGGAAATAGTCGAACTCAGCTATCTTCAGTGCAGCGCTGATGAAAGTGAAGCGTTGGAGACAACATTTCTAGTGGACGGAATCGAACCGTCCGTCAGCAGATTGTTACGCCAAATCCCTGCGGTCTGAGCTAACTACTTGTTCTTAATATCCCCAATTACTGAGCAAGTTTATAGCAAGAGTGTGTCAGGCTCATGCTTTTAGTATAATTTACACTCATACTGACTCAGCAAACGTTACACAAAACTTTTTTCAAAATTCTAGAAACATTATTAACGAATTGGTTATCGATGAAGCATAATCTTATCAGGCTGAAACACAAAAATTTGTTCTTTTGCGCTTGTATCTTCAGCAGCTTTTGTCCTGCAGACTTTAATGGTTATTTATCGAGCCGGAATAGCTTAGTTGGGGGAGATCGTTAATTTTAAAAAATCTAGATACTTTCTCGGTTCAAACGGGTTTTCGGCAGTTTTTTAAATTCTATTGCGAAATTTATTTTTTCTATGCGTTTAGTTTATGCGTTATATTTACCCATATATAAGCTTTATATAACTTATAATTTTACATTTTACAGATTTTAAGTTTCACAACCCTAATCTGTAGTCCTTTACATTGTAAACGCAAGGGTGTTTCCGAATTTACCACTTTGTTTACTATGAAATATACTTGGACACAAGCAATTGAGTTGAAAAACTTATAACCATATAAGAAACTGCTGCTGATTGCAGCTCTTGAATTTTGAATTTTGAATCAATATAATCACAAACAATGGCGGCGTTCAAGGTTTCTTCTGGAATACTGACACTAAGCGTCAGGCTTCACTGACGACTCTTATTAATGAGAATGTGTTGTAACAATTTGTCTTGAGAAAAACTATTGTCATTCTTTTGCATACATTTTCGAGTAAATTATTGCTGCACAACAGGTTTTAGCTGACCCGCTGGTCAGCTTATTTGAAAGTTGAATGTTGATATACTTACTGAAAGTTTTGCCACAGGTTGGGCTTGTTGGGCTGCATTTTGAACTTGGCAAAATGCAAAAGCTAACAAAAGTCACTAATCGGCCGCAAACATGGCCAATAAAGAACCGTGATTTGTGTAAATTTGCCACGTGACATTTGCAGTGGCCAATAAAAGCATAGACTGCGTTACACGTGACGAAAGCCTGCCAAAAGGACGAGCATGCGGAAAAAGTTAAGGCTAATCCTATTTTACCGTAAATCCTATTTTGCCGATTCTCCCCTACTGTTCCCGTAGTGTGTTACACCTAGCGCTTAACCAAATTAAGCAACAAATATAAATTAGCTGCCATAAATTCTTCAAAAATCAACTATTTGAAAAGCTATAAAAACGCTGTTAGCAAACAAACTTGATCTGTAGATGTACATAATTTTTTTATCTGTTTTTTCATTTTTTTTTTCAACTTTTCATTTCAATCACACTGAGCACCTGGGAGCTAGTTCAAAAAATTAGCCAATGAAATCACAAAAAAATCGTTTTATATATCATATATTGTAGATAATAATTTTTATTGTAGTATCATATAATGCAGATAATAATTTTTTTATTACCGTAATTACCTTTCAACTTTAGTACAATAAATTTTCGGTGTAATTTTTGTAATATCAACAAAATATTTTTTATTTGTGACTTCCAAAATTATGTATTTCGTTTGATTTCAAGCTGTTATCATTCATCATCAAAATATAATAACTTTTAAAATTTTTATTCCATTTAATTTCAACCTATTATCATTTATCATCATTTACGTTTACGAGGGTAATAAAATTTTAATTTCAAAGTATAATTCATCATAATAAAGTGGCGTATAAAAGAAATTTTTTTTCCAATATTGTCATTTTTAAAAAGTTTTTATTGGAAGACGTTGTTATTATGTTTTAAAAAAGGTTTATTTTTCGAAACTAAAGTCAGTGATATAATTTGAAAATATACAGTGTCGTTCTTTTTGTTCAACTTTTTGTTTTATTCAAAAGAGTATCATAGGGGTAAATACTAGGATACTAGGTTAGGCAAATAATTTATCTTTCACTAGAATAGGTAATAAAGTTTGAAAATCAAAGGAATATGATAAAATGTGATTCATTACTAAACTTGCTTTAGTTAATTTGAGTGCTGTCGAGAAATT
>JASANF010015082.1:0-13035 GCA_030248245.1 Trissonchulus sp. WLG1_4
TATGTACATATGTACCTACATTGTACGTATGTAACATTAACATACAGAACTATATATACTCATGTTATCTACGTTTGCGTTTTTTACATTCCTTTTTCTCAATATTATTTACGTATGTACTACATTGGTATGTATATTACTTTTGCGTTGCAATATGGTGACCTTATTTTTATTTGCAATACTTATTATTATCTAAATAAGTGTCAGGAACTGAATTGTTTCAGGAACGGTCGGAGACTGGAAGAATTACTTTACGGTGAGCCAGAGCGAGTTATTTGACCAGGTCTACGAGTCGCAGATGAAGCATTCGGGCTTGCATTATGATTTTGCCTTGTAATATTTTTTGCGTTTTTCGTATTTAATGTTATTTTCGAGCTTTAACGTATTTCTTGTTGCTTTTGCTTAATTTCTTGTTGTTTGTTTGTATGTTAGTTCAATTCTGCATACGCTAAATCACATAGCGCGTCGACTGACATTTTGGCTTCGGAAAATCCACTATTTATTGGATGCACTTGAAGCTTGATCCAGAACTTCACGGATTGTATTTAAAAATTGTTTATAAATAAATAAATAATAATGCTTGGTGGTGGCGTTCTGAATTTCTGCAGATTCATAGCTCCAATTATGCCACGTGTATGTACATAGTTAATCCTGTAAGTCATCCTGTTAATCAGCCTACATTTTCGGCCTAACCACCGATGGGCAATTTTGTGATTCCGAGCTTGGGTTTAGTTTGAAAACTGAAGTCGAGTGTGTACCGATTCACTGCCACTCATTCGTTTTTTATGGATTTTTTATTTTAATCGAGTCTGTAAAATATAATTGCAGCGCTTGTGTAAGTATGTAGGCACTACCCAGAATACACACATACTTTTACTTTACCGATTTCAGTATTTGTATCTACATATGTATCTGTGTTTTAGCAGCACTTTTGATCATCATAACTGTGATCTGTTACTGTACTGTTTTATGTTTTTATTGTGAAATAAACTCATTTTAAACCTACGGCTTGCGTGATTTTGTCAGTTTCAATACAGCGTGTCATAGTTCTAGAGCTATAAGTGATGAAACTGAGTTCTTTTTAATAATTTATTAGTAACTATATACGGAAAAACGTATATTATGCGTAATTAGAATCGCTGTGAGCCACAGAACGTAGGTACACACCTTTTAGTATTACAATGTGTAGAACGAACTCGCTATTACCACGGTACGATCTAGACGCACTTTAGGTCAATTCCTGAAATGGACTGAGCGGATTGGATTAGCCAATATCAGTGCACAAAATTTTGTAAATTTGTCCTCAAGTGTCTGACCGCTCTCCCCCCCCAAAAAAAACTGGAGGGGGGAGGGTTCCGAAAACTTGGGCAAAAGTGTGGCGTGTCATAGGGCTGGGTACGGTTACACGTTACGAACCGTGTCCACGCGTGTAACCGTGTACACGCCAAGCTCAGCGTGTATACAGTTAGAGGTCACTACACGCGGTTTCTCTGCGGTTACAGCGTGTAAGGCCCGCTTCACACAGACTTGCTTTTTACTTTATACTTTTTACTCTTGACTTTATACTTTTTACTTTTGAAAAAGTGTTCTCACAGGCTTACTTTTTACTTAAGGCATGTCGCATCCAATTGGATGAATTTGGCGCAGTTGTATGTCAAAATGCAAATCTAACCAATAAAACTGACGCTCAATAGGAGGAGCTTCTGTTAGAGCATTCTGATTGGCTAGATTGCAAAAGTATAAAGTAGAACGCGGTTCTACTTTTACTTAAGGCCAAAAGTAAAAAGTAAATAAAAAGTAAAAAGTACGTTCTGTATGAACCGAAATTTTTACTTTTGGCCCAAAAGTAAAAAGTAAAAAGTAACGCCTGTTTGACCCAGGCCTAAGCGTTAAAAACAGTCACCGGATACGCTATCCGTTTTCCGACTTTAGAGAGTCGTTAAGAAATGGTCCTTTGGGCTGCTGGATTTATGCAATATAGCCTCCGAACTGTGCGCAATTGGTTTGCCGCGCGTTTACTTCATTCACTGTGTGTGTACAACTGTATTCTTCAAAATACATAAAGGCATTACTGAGTACTGACAAGTGACAGCGCAGCATTAACTCAAATGGTAGCTCGCTGGTCTGCAGATCTAAAGGTGGTTCGCACCTTCCCTGGGTCATTCTAATCCTGATGCTGTCTAGTGCAGAATCCCTCGGTTTCTTGCCAGCCAACGTTTAGTAACTGTTGTGTAACCGTTTAGTAACGTTGTCGTGTAACCGTTTAGTAACCATGTAACATTGTAACCGTTTACACGGTTAGTAACCATGTAAACGTTTACACGGTTAGTAACGTGTAGCCGTTTACATGTCTACTAACGTGTAACTGAGTAACTTTTTACACGGTTTGTATCCGTGTAAACGGTTACACGTACTGAGCGTGTAAACGGTTTCACTGTTACACGAATAATTAGCGTGTACACGCGGATAATAGCAGTAAACGTTCTTTACTATGTACATGCGGCTAGTAGCCATCGAAAATAACCGTGTACACGGATGGTGATTTTGTAACCGTGCCCAGGCCAGATCAAGAGACCTTCACCGTTTCGCAAGGTGAGGCCAACCTCCTACCCGAAGACGCTCGTATGTCGGTGTTTTTGGGTTTTTTTCACTAATCCTTGAACCGCAAGTCTTCAAGCCTGACGGTCGACTTAAAAGGAAAATATGTAATAAATCAACTAATGCTTATTATAGTGATAACAAATGATCTGCGTTGAGCTTTGAGTCTAGAAAAAAGTTTGAAAAAAGGCAAAATGCTTGTAAACAATGTTAGTTTGAAAAAGCTAAAAATATTTCAAAGTTGTCAGTTGTCGTGATGTCTAACATCTGTGTGTAGCTTCTTGAATGGGAAGACTGGGTTAACTCTTTCTGTCACTCTGACTATTTTTTAAAAAGGGTACATACAGAACGTTTTCATTCAACTTAGCACTTGACGAATGTTTATTTAAAAATAGGTTTACGTTATAAATTAAGCCAGTTTCACACGATGAGGAAACTGGGGAGCCCCGCGTGACGCCCCCTGTGACATCTTATGCTGACTTAACACGCGATGCCACACATAATTGTAGCATCATGGGGCAACCCTTAAGCCTGTTTCACACGAGGTAGATTTTTACCATGGGGATCCACGCGTCCCCGAGGGGATCCCGAGGGGACACGTATAGAACAAAGGGGATTTAGCTTAGGAAGCGTGGGGACTCATGTGAATTCCCATGGGGAAACCCGTTCACTCGAGGCAGACCCGGCGGGGATGTTAAATGGATTCCCAGTAAAGCCCGGTTGATAGTCGTCTTTGTCCTTGTCCCTATCGTTTTGTCCCTAAGCGATTTCAAGAAAACTAATTGGCCAAATGAGTTAATGTTTAGCATGAAAAAAGTCAGGGTCACATCCAGTTCGTGTATATAAAAAACTTTCTCCTTAAGGACAAGTATGAACCGGGCTTAAGAAGTATTGTTGTTTTGGTGACTCTTGGTTGTAGGTACTGTATAATCTGATTTTTTTACTTAATCGCTTTAAAAGTCTCACGGCCTGTTCCTCTACCCAGGGGTGGACGCGGGTCGAAATTTTCGACCCGCGACCCAACCCAACCCACGGCTCGACACTCGTGGGTAACCCGCGACCCAACCCGCGCCGTAAAACCCGACCCGCGACCCACCTTGACCCACCATTCTGTAACCATAACGTACATTGTACAGGGGCGTGTAGCCAGGATTTTGAAAAGGGGGGGGGTCGTACCTTGTCCTTGCTGACTTATTTAAACTCACTATTGCGGGGTCGGAGCTCAGCCCCCAGAAGCCAGAATCCAATTATTTTTACACTTATTGGCGAAGTGGCTTACATGACAAAATGTTAATTTGGTCGTTTAAAGTAAATAAAGTAACTGTTGCGGGGGTCTTGGGGCGGCAGCCCCCAGAAAAAAATGGAGTTTTTTTCTATTTTTTGGACAAATTTGGTCAACTGGAGACGTAGTCAAAAAAATTTTCCGACAGGTAAATTAAAAACAAAAGATGTGAATTTCATATCAGACAGTATATTACACAACCTATATAAGCTTTCATGAAAGTTAACAAGAAGGAATGGTAAGCCATATAGTTAACAGGGGTCTGGGGGCGGTAGCCCCCAGGAAAAATTTTTTAGAATATACTAGTTTTTAGGCCAAATTTTGTCAATTAGAGACGTATCAGAAATTTTTTTTAGCAGGACTATAAAAACCAAGGGGGGACCCTTGTCGACAATTTCTTCAGGTTCCAATTTACGCGGGTCGGAAAATATTTTTTCGACCCGCGCAGCCTCAAGTGGGTACCCGCGGGTCGACCCACGGCTCAAATTTTCCGACCCAACCCAACCCAACCCGCGGGTACCCGCGGGTACCCGCGGGTACCCACGACCCGCGTCCACCCCTGCCTCTACCGGATTAAAAGGTTAATTTTAATTGGACCTATTATGTACTCTTGATCGGACTAAACTGTTTAAAAAGTATGATAAATAATGCCATTACAAAACCTACTGATGAAACGGACTTGACGGACATTTTAGCGCGCTGCTTTTTAGTCAGACCAAACGGACTTTAGCTATGCATGCTTAAGCGTGCATGTTAAATCCGTCTACCTAGTCCAGTAGTAAATTAGGAACTGGTTCGGGCGAAAATTGGGCCGCTGATTTATTTTAACTCGTTTAGTGCGTTTAGTCCGACATTTCATTCCCAAACCTCGGACTAAACTAAATCCAGTCCGTTTAGTCCGGTATAGGAATAAACCCTCAAAGTATGAGTTATGCATATGTAGGTTATATTAATATACATAAATTATCATTAATTAATTATGTTTATTATATTTCCTTAAATATATATTAGCACAGTAATGGTACGAATTCCATAACTTTGCGCGGTGTATAGAACAGTAACGTCAACTTCATACAAAAACATTTATTAAGGCTTGAAAAAATTTTAATGACTGAATATTTAAGCATCACATGAAAGTCACGTGATTTAGTTTGATTGTCCACTGCATGTTGATCCCCTTGAAAAAACCCTCTGGGAGCGATAAGCTAAATTTCCCATGGAAATCCCCGCGGGGTTACCCATGCGGATCCCCCTGCGTCCCCATGTGGGTGTCTATGGGGATCCACCAGAGGACGCTTGGAGACACAAAGGGATCCCCTTGAAAATCCAAATCGTGTGAAACATGGTTTAGGCTGCTCAGTGGAGACAACTATGCAGTTTTCTCATCGCGTGAAATAGGTTTTTGAGTCAAAAATTTAACTTAAAAACACAGTTTGTGTCAGGTCAAGTTTAGGTGAATACCTTACATAACTTTCATAATCTGATTATTGATTAAGTGTAGGTTATAGCACGATGTAGAGTGCACTCAGTAATTTATACGCACTGTTACGTGAAGCTCCAAGTGCATAAACGAGTGCGCGCAGCGCACGAGTTTATGCACGCGGGCTCCACTCCCAGTGCAAAAAATTTCGATCACCCCACAAAAAATAATATTACTTATGTTATAACTGTTTTGAAATAACAGTGCAATAACTAAGATGCACGCCTACAGCAGTGCTATAACTAACTTATACGGCACGCTGTGAATCTAGCAGCGTGCACTTAGTTATTGTCGTTAGTTATTGCACTGTTATTTCAAGACAGGTATGATATAACTTTCATTATAGCACAAATGTAAACAAACTGCCAATAAAAAGGTCTCGTTATAGCACGAGTTGTGTTATAGCACACTGAAGACCCATCATGGCACGACCGAGTCTCGTTATGGCACAACCTGTGTGCTGAAGAACTAGATCGAGGTTTTGCTCCAAATCCTAGAGCGGCTCGTTAACGTGAACAATGAATGACATTCGAATTGAGAAATTAAAGGTAAACTTTCTAACATTTTTCAATGATCCGCAGGCCAACAATTCCATTGCCTGTGAAATTTTGCATTATCTTGATGCTGTTCAATTTTTTATTGGTTAATACAAAATTTCACATCACTTGCGTGTATAACTTGTCACTTGTGAATGTAACGTGTAAGTTCTAAGTAGATGATCTCAGTTAAAAGTTTGTAGTTGTGCTATAACGAGACTCGGTTGTGCTGTAACGACATTCAGCCTGATTATTGGAGCACTACAGCTTCATCAATGCGTAGGCGCCACAGCACCACATGTAGTGAACAAGCTCGTCTGTTGAGTGAGAAGTGTCCCTCCTGATTGAGTACTGATCATGATGACCAGATGACCTTGGAGTGTCTATATTCCGCAGGAAATATAAAACGCGGCGATAACCGCGCATTAGAGCAAGGTTTTGGCAAACAGCGAAGCATTAAAAAATTGTAATCCACTGAAGTCTCAAAGGTGTGTAAGCCTACTAATAAATTGATGTAACTAAATCTTCATTGACTATATATAGCTAACTGAAGTCTCAAACCTCAAAGGTGTGTAAACCTACTAATAAATTGAGGTAACTAAATTTTCAATGACTATATGTAGTTAGCTAACTGTAGTTCTTGCTGCCGACTGGCCAGTTTAACTAATCATCGTTCTTGTTCAACATATACTGTGGTGGCAACAGCTAATAATAACATACGCCTAAGCATGCGCCCACGGTTGTAAAATTCCTAGGTAGAGTTTTATTTTATTTCAATTTAAGTAAAGCTTTATGATGTGTTTCAATACACTGCTTTACATCACCGTCTTATCAGCGGCCGGCTTAGCTCAGTTGGTAGAGCGTTTGATTCTTAATCGGGAGGTTGGTGGTTCGAGCCCACGCCCGCAATCATTTTTTGAAATTCCTGCATACTGATCTTCTGCAATGCAGGTAGTCAGGCACTACAGAATTTATCACTTGCTGATCGACCTACCTGCCCTTCCAGTGTTAATTAACACTGGAAAATTGACCTACCCAAAAATACATAGGATTCCGAGATTTTGAATATAGTATATACGCTGCCCCTGAGGTGGCCGCGTAAAAAGGATAACCTTGATGTGAGTGCATCTCTATGGTGGGGATTTGGACCCTTAAGTGGCAAGCGTATCGCATCGCAAGCGGTTCCGTCCTTGTAGTCGGAGGGCAACACCTCAAGAGGGATGTGGCCCATGGGATTTCATATATGAGACATTGAATTTGTGGGTTACCTACCTGTAAAAAGTGAAGTTGAAAAATACCCAGTTGTTTCCATTTTAATGCAGACTTTTTTATTTAAAAGCTTTGCCGAAAACTCACGGCTTGAGATAAGCTATCCAATTTTAAAGTCTCTTGAATGCTAATTTTTCAATAGAAATTAGCAAAATATATATGCATTTTTTAGTAAAAACTGTGCAGCGGCTATGGTTAAGTCTGTGTCGTCCTTTTTGTGGAGAAATTTACTGTTGAATTCGTATATAATAATAATGATAATTGAACATCGGTGTCCGTAACCGGTCTCAACTGATATGACAGTACTTGAGTTTAGTTCACCAAAAGCTTAGACAGCGTATTCTGGTTCTAAATAGTCTTAAAGACCTGACTCCCACACATATTTCTACGTCAGTATAAGCCATGTTTTAGGTTATAACTAATTAAACAGTTTTGAACCGTAAGATAGTTATTTCAAGACTAAAATTTACAATTACCGTAAGACGGTTTTGTTGAGCAAAGTTCGTCACAAGTCACTTTATTTTAGGCTTAGGAACAAAGAAGTATAAGTAACAGCGGCGGCCTGTGTCGGTGGTGGTCTACCGTATACCTGGCTTATGTGACACACACATTGGCTGCGGCGCGTGTGTGTGCAGACGGACGCACAGAGGTGTGTCAGAATTGGGGACAAGAGAGATGGGAGGCTACAGGCAAAGGAGAGCTCCCGGGCACAACAACTGCTCTCTCAGTGTCTGTGGAGCCTTCAAAATACAACCCTTGGAACATTCATCACTGTGACAGAGCTGAGCGGCCAGCCCTCTGAGCCTGAGACCGAAACACAGTTCTGCTGCGCGCTGATTGGCTGCTGCGAGTGTTGCTCGCATCTGATTGGCTGGCGGCACTGCCTTTGCCCCAGCCCACTCTGGGCACAGTTGTGTGTGCGTGTGTCAGCCCTGCCGAGCCGTGGCCGGATGATTTATTAGTGGCTATGGTTTGCCGACAAGTATTGCGTGTGGAAATAGTGGCTGCAATGATATACGATGAATTTTGGGTAAAATATTACCTGTGAACCGTAATTTATTATCTCTGTCCTGTCGAGAAAACTATGACAACGTGCTTTCCCAGTGAAATGATTATCAAATGCTTTAATAATAATGGCCCGATAACAGTCAGCGGCGGCGGCGGCAACAACGAGCCTCCCATCACCCATTCGCCTGTCTCTGCTAATTACCCCTCGCTGCCCGCAAACTCGGCGGTCTGTCACCCCGACCCCTCCCTCTACCAGTACCATGGCACCCCCCAGACCGCGGGTGGCTCCTGTTTCCTTCCCTCCGGGCCCCCCGGATCCGGGACTTTTCCCAACGAGCCCGTGTCCTACGGTCTTTCGCCCCCTAGTCGCCCCTACCCGTCCCCCACTGGTGCCTCCCACCCCTCCCAGTGTCCCGGAGGGGGCAGTTATTTTCTCCCCAGCCCCGCGGATGCCTCAGCCCCCTATACCCCACCCAGTGACTGCTATTCTAGCGTCTATTACGAGCGCCCCCCCGCCACCCCGGTGGAATACGCCAGCTATGCTCCCCCCACAGTACCTCAGATCGGCTACAACGGCACCATGACCGACCCCTACGGCATTGTCAGCTTTAGTCAACACCAACAGTGGGTGGGATCCCCCGGGGACCCATATGTGGGATTCCCAGGCAGCCCTTATCATCAAGCTCAGTATTTTACGGTTCAGTCTGCGCCTAGTCAACCTGCTCTCACCTACAAATGGATGCAAGTCAAGCGAACAGGACCCAAAATTGGTATGATAGCATTTGATTTTTTTAGTTTTTACCGATTAATAAACCGTTTATTTAGGTCAAATAAGTAGGTTCGTTCGTAAAGAAATAAGTTACATACATAAACCTATTAGAATGTTTTGCTATAGTACCGTAATTCATTTTTTAAGTATTTTAGGCGCTGCAGTGCATTCTTTATTTTTCTAGGGGCTAATTTCTGAAATGGATTAAACGGATTAGATTAAAATTTCTTTGCCTAATAACTTATTTCGATATTGAGGTAGACTTAAAAATTTTAATTCACAAGTGGGAGGTGCTACAAATAGTTGCTATCGCAAATTTCGTATGAATTGATAAACGATATCATGAATTATTGGCAAAACAAATTTTAATCTAATCCGTTTAATCTAGTTTGGGAATTGGCCCTTGGTTTTTTGTCAGGCTCTTGATTCAAACATGAAACTTTTTCGTGTATTTTTTTAGTTTTTTCAAATAATTGAAAAAATACAATTTTTTGTTGAATTGAAATTGAATGATGTGAAGTGATCTTGATTTTGTAAATTATATTTATATAGTAGGATCTCCGATCTGCTCTGATAACTCAGTTGAACAGAATTGCATCCATTTGATCCTCAAACTTACCCCTACCCTGATTTTTGTCATCAAAAAACTAACATACATATTTTTAGTAGGTATTTAGCTTACTCGAATTACCTTAGAGCACGGCTAATTTTATCAATGTTTGTGTTTCTTGACACTGTGTTGTAGACATTGTAGATTATGTTTGTTTAACTACAGTCTTAACTCCACGAACTTGTTAATAACTTAAATGTATCTCGGGAATTAATCTATCTCGGGTTGAGTCGAAAAACTTTCGATGTTTTTCGACTCGTTGCGAATTTTAATCCGGTATGATTTTTTCCGTTAAAAAATGCATTTTGTTATGCTGAGATTTATAGTAGGTGTTCAAAATTGTGAGAGATAGACGAGATAAGGGTCTCTAGGGTTTAACCTTCAGTGTGGGGTCTAAATTACGAACGATAGATTATTATTTCTATTCTGTCTGTACATAGTGATTATGTAGCCTTACTCTACAGAAAAGCTTATGAAATCAATTAAGAAGTAAAAGCTCATTTCATATAGCTGTGTCCATATAGCCGTTACGTAGTTTAGCCGAAAAGGCATACTGTCCTACTGTAAAGTATTGATCGATCGTCACACGATTTAGCTGAGTTATATCGATTGTACTTTGAGTTGGATGGATACTTTATTTTCTGTTCTAATTTTGCCGTTCTTTCTCACCTGATTTGACATAATTTTAACGTCGTTTGTTCATAGCAAATGTAACGTCGTACTTGCACTTTGAAGTAGATGATTGCGTTTACATTTATTTTTTTGCCAGAACTTTGACTTACCTATAAATTACATAGAAATGTGGTCTAGGCAACGTGGGGCAGATGCTATGTATGTACACGCATTAAAGTCGTACACGTAAGTAAAGTACCCTCCCCTTTGTTTTTTAGTGGTTGCTCCTATTGTTTACTGTATATTTTTAAATTAAGTTAGAATTATTATCGCGTCTCTACGCTCGCGATAATGACGCTTTTACCTATTGCAGTGCGGCAGGCAGGCCGTGCAGGCAGGCAGTGCGCACAGCTCGACTATTTGCGTGAAGTGCCTAGACTGGTTGATTGTCTGTGTATATCGAATCTAATTTGCATAATTCTGTAAGATACATTTCGCCGCCTCCTATCGACGGTAAAAACAGACATTCACTCTATAACAGCTGAAAGAGAATATTGTACTGTGAAATTATGCAAATTATATAGTATGGGACTTGTTTTTAACCGCAGATGTACATGGTTCCCGGTTGGAGTGCAAGCGCTCAGTCGTGCATTTTGCAAAATTTCAGATTTTTACAAAAAGGACATTTTAACACAAAATTTTACACAAGGGATATTTGATAAGTGTCCTCAAAAAGATCTCAGCTTAATCGCTGCTTTAAGCATATACGGTTTGTCAGAGCACACTATTTACATAGTAGTTTTGTCCCCTGAACAATTAAAAAAGTACATAGCCAAACATGTAACGATTATTTTCACAAATGGATACTACAGGTCACTTTCGTATCGGTACAAAAACCAGCTGCAGCGTTTTTTTGTCAATTCGTCACAGCAGTTCATCAAAATGTATCCTCGTCCCTGTCCATGTGTCCTCGAGGAAAATCGTGGAACCGGCTGTTTCTGAAGCCAGCTATTCATTCATAGTTTTTTAATCGTTTGAAGTTTGATACACGTTTTTTTATGCTATAAATCTTTGTTAGCTATTGGTTTTTATTGTGAATTCTTAATTTTGATTTTAAGAGTTTGGCGCTTTTTCATTAAATTTATTATCTGGATTAGATTAACTAGATTAACTTCAGTAACTGAACATTGACGAGAGTTTATCAAACTTTGTAGAGCGACTTAACCGCATCATCTAATTGCAAAATTTGATGCATTTAAGTTAATCCTATGCTGAGTTATGAAGTTAATCTAGTTAATATTAATGTATGAAAAGGCCCTTAGTTTTTTTACTGCATAAAAATCAGTCTTCTAAGGTACTGGAGACGTCAAAGTTTAGTGTCGACTTAAACTCCATCACTTAACTTGGCCGTCATTTTTTGCGACGGTGTTAATTGTCGTTTGCATACACTTTTCCTCATCTTAGTTAACAATTCGTCGCAATCACTTCAACTTTCAAACTGCGACTTGACCACCATTCGTCTTGATACTGTCGTAACAGGTACGTAATACTTCACGCAAACGTCGTTAAAAGTGTTCCTCAGAGATAAAGTTGTGCCCCGAGTTACTTGGAACCGAAGCATACGTTTGGCTTACGTCAATTTGGCAATATCGTAGGGGTCTGAGCCATAGCCGCTTTTATTTTTCCAGCTTTTTCCTCCAGCTAAATTTACTCTTATAAGCGATTTTTTGTGCAGTCGTTTTTTGCAATATTCTGCTAGTAATTATGTCAATGCTAAGTCCTCAGTTGTCAGCAGAAAAAGAAGCCTATTTTCCTGCTAATATTCAAACCCAAGCACCTCTGCGGCAAAAATTAGACAGCCTTTAATGCCTGCCGACATTTAGTCGTAGACCGAAAAGATATCACGACAGCAGAAGTTTCAGAATTGGCATTGTCAACTTTCCCGGGTGCTCATCCCGAACTTTTACTCTAACACCATCAAAGGGCGCCGCAGCTGAAAAGAAAACTTTCGGCTTCTGTTTTTTGCCAGGGGAGCTAGCGTATGGTTGTAGCAAGTCAACTGACGCTAAAATCGCGTCCTGCTTACTAGACATAGCTAGTTAGCTTAGTTAGCTAATTTTAATCCCTAGCTTAAGCTATTCCTACCTCCACCCAACCTAACCCCCCCCTGAGTTCAAGACGAAGGGTGTGCTCGTTTGGGACCGTTTCTTGAGTTTACTGACAGACGCTTGCCACGCTGGATGATAAATGAGTTATGGTTGTGAGGAGAAATTTTACTGAACGCAACCGGGCGGCAACCCAACATCACTTTCGGGCGACATAACGTAAACAAGGCTCCCCATCGGGTATTAGGACTCATCATAAGTAGATAGATATTAATTAGTATTTAATTAGGTAATTAATTTATTTATTAGTTTAACCGTTATAATAGGCTACGCAAGTGGAATTCAAGGGGGTGTCGTATATTTTAAGTATTTACGTATTGTTAACGTACTTGCTTTATGTCAAATGATAGTTAGCTTTGATTATTTTGTTATTAGTATTACTATTACGACTACCGTATCCTAAGAGCTTAGATTGTTTATTATTTATTATATTTAGATTAAGTACTGTTTCAATTATTCAACACAGAGGGTAAAGGACAGCCAATGTATTAATGATAAACACAAATTAAAAGGCTAAGCTTTCTTGGCTAATCCACGTAGGCATACGGTAGTCCACTAAATAAAAATGCTAAATGAACATAAGAAGTACTCAAAGACTGAAAAAGACGAATTAGAAAGCTTAAAATTGTTATTATTAGTATGTATTTACGCTTTTAGATCATGAAGGTGACCTGGTACTCATTAACACTGAATTTTGAATGGTCAA
>JASANF010015083.1:0-55697 GCA_030248245.1 Trissonchulus sp. WLG1_4
GTTGAAAAAAATTAAACGCCAAAGTAGGTTCCCCTGAGCGCCACCTCAAGGGGGCGCTCTGAGTAATTTCCAATAAGTCAAATTGCTATAATTTTTTTTGTTTCATCGTGATACAAACTTTTTTGCTTAAGAGCAATGAAGATGAACACCAGGCAAGCATTTTTGCAAAGTTTGATGACTCTCGAAACATTGTAGCAAGTTTTATGACTGCATCAAAATTGAAATTTTGAAAAATTTGACTAATTTTTGAAATGACGTAGCTCAATGGTGCCTCAACCAAATTTAACAATCTATAGCTTAAATTAAAGACAATTATCTTGCCGAGGTGCCATTTTTGTTGAATTTTTGTTATTTGCAATAAATATTTAGTTATTTTAATTTTTATCAAAAGTGACGTTTTAAAAAGCCTATTATATTGAGCCAAATCATAATAATTTCAATTCAAGAAGTTCGGCGCCTCCATATCTGCTCTAACAGTCTGCAAAGGTCCATCCGGAAAGGTTTTCGCAGCTGACAGTAATTTTAAAAAAATATACGCTATAGCCCAATTTCAGAAACCTGAAGTTTGCCTACACATACGTATTTTCCAAAAAATAGAGCTAATTTTTCTGTGTTAAAATCCGTTGAGAAAAGTTTCAGAAGCCAAAAAGTAGCTAACGAAAAATTAGTTTGAAAAATAGCGTATTTTTGTCAATGTTGGTCAACGTATTTTGGAAATTTTTTCAGAAAGGTTTGCCACACAAACGACTTTTTGAAAAGTTGCAACTAGCAATTAGCTACATAGAGCTGTTTCAAAAGGTACCAAAAGCCATATAGAATTTTTTGGTATATCGATTTTAAGATTTTTCCCCATTGAAAACTAGGTTAAAATTTCAAGTTGAACAAAAATTGACATTATATACATCAAATGAAAGCTTATTTAATTTGCAACAACTTTTCTTCTTGAGTTAATTATCTTCTATATTAATTTATCGCCCAAAGTCGGTTATTCAGAGCGCCACCTTAAGGGGGTAGTGTCGCGAAAGCAGTCGATTTTGCGCGACTATAAAACATTTTTAGTATAAGATAGGTCAGTGATCTTAATACATTCTGAAAGTATGTGTTGAGGCAAATATTTTCGCCAAGTTTCAACAAAATTGATGTAGCATACAGTTAGCAGTGAAGTCGCAAAGACGGAAAAATGACGTTTTGAAAACCTATTCACATTCGATAATTTCGTCACAATTAAAAAATTTTTTGTTTATATTCTTTACACAAAAAAAGCACATATGCTCTAGTTTATGCACACAAAAAAATAGTGCATATTGCTGGAGTGGTTGTGGAGTAATGCCTGTTTGAACTGTGAAACTGTGCGTAACCTGTAAAGTACTCACAGTAATAATGATAAATTGTAAAAAAATTTAGACACTTATTTTGAAATCAAAAGAAAATCGTACCTTTATTTTTCATTTTTCTTATTTGTGGCAAAAGATTGTGCGTCAAAACATTACATGTACTTCACAAGCTGGCCAATCTGATATCTGGCTTGATTTTTTGAACTTTTATGTCTCTATTGTGTGATGTCTGGCTCACAATTGGTGATTGGTTAAAAATATTGGTAGTCTAGTGTCTGGCAGTATTTATTTGACACCATATGGCATTGCACTGGTTTCTCAGTGAACGTACAATTTCAAAACAAAAAGTTCTCATTTTGCAGCCTATGAGCAATGCTTTGGCGACACTAACACCCAGGGGCCGTATTCTCAGATTTACCTGCAGGTAAAGTTAGGCTAACTTTACCCACAGGTAAAGTGAAGGTAAAGTCGTATTCTCAAACAATGACTAAAGCCAATGTGATAGCTAAGGTTACCCTCAATATTCGGTCCAGAAAAGTGCTTTATCTTGTTTCGCAGCTAAAGTTAATGTATTGCGCAAATTTTTAACATTAATCGTCGACGTTAACCTTGTTTTCAATTTTAACTTTACCTTTACCCACAGAATTAACTTTACCTTCACCTTACCTGTGGGAAAGGCCAACTTACCCAGCCTAGAGTTTTTTGTTCCAAATTATGTTCTTTTTTAGAACACCATTTTCTAAAAAAGAACAGCAAAAAATAAAAAAGAACAACCGTAGAACAGCCAGCTGGAGCCGTGTAAAACCCGAGAATCGCGTCTACAGTGCACCAAAAATTGTTTAATTTCAAAAAATTTTCTGGGACTGTTATTATGTTGTAATGGTCTCTCTCTAGGGATCTTAAAAGAACGACTGGACTGAACGGTCAGACTGAAGCGGGGGGGGGGGGAGAAATTATTTTCTATTCTAATTCGCTTCCTACCCCATCTTTTAATAAAAATATGAAACCCCCATCGTCAGCCATGCCCCCAATCTGATCTCTAGCCCCCAAAATAGCTGTCGCCCCTTTTAATAAAAATCTGAAGTGAAATTATTGGTGGTAAAACCCTTAGGGGTCGAATAAGTCGGAAAAACGGCATTTTTTCGACTAATGATGCGGAGTCCCCCTATATCCCCCAAACCGAGGGGGGGTCAAAATTGAACGCTCTTTCGAATAGGCTAGGTTAGAAATTTGTAGAATGTAAGCTTTAGCTGGAAATCGAACTTTGTCCAAAAATTAAACTACATAAAATTTTTTGCGCAAAATTGGATTTATGCAAAAATACTGAATCAAATGAAGACCTGCTACCACCATTGAAAGAGCAACTTCTAAGCTACTAAATGCTGAAAAAATTTTGTAAATCGGTTCAGGCTTTGAAAAGTTACAAAACTTTTTCTGAAGCTGCCAGGACCAGGCTGATTGAAGCGTTACAGCACAAGTACGTTTCAGTACAAATTCCGGGCTATAGCTGGGAAATTTTTTAAAATATGAAGCTAGTTGGTGTTTTTTAGTGGGATAAAAATATTTGTGATGCTTCTTAGCAGGTTTTTTCTTGAATTTAGGCCTCAGGCTTAGGCTTAGGCTTGGTGCTTAGGCTTAGGCTTAGTGCTTAGGCTGAGGCTTAGTGCTTAGGCTGAGGCGTAGTAGGTGGGTCAGCAAAGGCTTAGTTTTAGTTGCTTGCATCAAATAAAAGGACACTTGCTACCAGGGGCGTAGCCAGGGGGGGGGGGAATGGGGGGAATTTCCCCCCCCCCCCCCCCCGAAATTTTTTCCGACTGAAATTTTACACAAGGGTCCCCCCTTTGGTTTTTATGGTCCGGCCGGAAAAAATTTCCGATACGTCTCCAATTGACCAAATGTGGCCTAAAAATCAAAAAATTTCCCAATTTTTTTTCTGGGGGCTGCCGCCCCCAGACCCCTGCAACATTGTGGCTCAATGTTTCTTGCTTTTGTGTTCCATTAAAGCGTGTTCATGTGTATATGAGTGCATTGTACACTATTTATTTGCTTAATGTACTGTTCAATGTATCCTTTTAGCCGTTTTATTGTAGTAAAAATGACATTTTTAGTCAATTTGCGGCTCGTAATGTCAAAAATCTTCTAAAAGTTTTGAAATTTTCCAGCGTCTTGCTTGACCATTGTCAGTCCAGCAGTTTTGTAATTTTCGGTGTTTGAGCTCCAATTTTACTTTCGATGCCGCTCTGGTCAAAAAATTAGTGTTGTTTTTGAAAGAAATATGTTACTATGTGTCGTTTTTTGCGTTAAAACTGCAATTAAGTGCATTTTAGCATTCAAAAAAAAATTTAGATTTCAAAAAATCGAAAAGTCATTCCCCCCCCCCCGAAATTTTTTCCTGGCTACGCCACTGCTTGCTACTGTGAGATCGTAAATAAAGCTGCACTTTTAAACCAAACTTGACCGTTAGTGCCAGCTTGCTGCTGAGCATTAGTGACGTTTTCACATCGTATTCATGGTATTTGCTTTCATTAAAAATCGCTGCTTATGCCTAATTATGCTTATTTTTCTATAAAAATGTAATTAATTTATTGTCTACGCGAAAAGAAACTAAAACTTTTGATATGCAAGCTTAATTTAACTATGTATATTTCGCCTCTCTTTTTCAGTTGACAAAATTACGATTTTTAGTATAAATGAGCTGAATATGTTGCTAACAAAGCTGTATTAAATATATTATTACGTGTTACTTTATGACGATCAAACTTAAGGTTGATATTACGACTGTATTGGTCATAATTTTCGACGATTAGCCGTATTATGTCGAAAAACTATGATTTTCGACTAAAATTGAATTTTTTCGAAAAGGTATAAATTAGGGATGTCGCGGATGTGATTAATGATCTAAACACACCTTAACAACTCTAACGTATATAGATCGTCAGGAGCTAATTTGTGGAGACTTAGAGCACAGGAAAACTTTTTCCGGAAATTTTCCGGAAAAAGTTTTCCTGTGGAGGCCTGCATCACGGGCCGGGCCGGGCCGAGGGCCAAAAGCTGACGGGCCGGGCCACGGGCCTGACTTTCAGACAAATAAGCCCAAAAAAGAGGATTCCAACTTACCTCAATATTTGCAAAAGTCCTAACGTCTGAAGATTGAAGACTGTGAAAATGAAAATGTTTACATACATATGTTCAATGGTGCATTGTGCAAAATGCATCTTTATTCGTTAATCGTTACATTGTTTACTGATCGTTGTCGCCACATTGTGACTTCTCGGTGCGATTGTGTAGTGAGATCGTTTACAATTTCTATGAATTGGGAATGAAAACCTCGATGCGAGTCAAGGGCGTTCCCAGGGAGGGGGGAATGGAGGGTTATTACCCCGAGAAATGTCACTGTCTGATGTGACGTTATCTATCTTTTGTTCTAATCTTTCTGTCGGAAAAAATTTCTGATATAGCAGGCGGGGAAAAAAACCCACCCCATTTTTTGGGGGAAAAAAAACCCACCCCAGTTCCGGAACTTAGGTACGTGGTACAGGTCTAAAAATTTGCCAGCGTATAGTACAGTCCCTGTAGGCAAACGTATATAAGCGGTATCCAAAAGGGGTCTCGCTGGTATTTTTTATGAGTCAAAAATTGGACCCCCCCATTTTTGACCTGACATGGCTCCAAGGGAGGTGAATTTTGGAGTCTCATTTCTCAGCACTAAGAGATGCGAGCTCAAATGTAAAAACACTTTTACAGAGGACTACCCTTCCTCTATTCATGACCGCAGTGGCAGGTCCCTCCTTCTTTCGTACGAGGGGGGGCGTGACCGAAATTAGACGGGGTAAAAAAAACCCATGTGGGGAAAAAAAACCCACTTTTTGAAAATGTTCTGGTGACGTCGAAAAACCTAGTAGCTACCCCAGAAGACTTATGGTAGTGCAAAAAGACGTTTATTATTATCACAAATGCGCAAACTGACACTTTCTTGATCGAATTCTGGAATACGGGCCTAATAGTCGGACTTTGTCATTTTGAGGTCCTTTTGCAGCGGCAAGTAGTATTCTCTGCTACTATTGCCAGTTTTTTTGTATGTTTTTAATTATAATCTGTTAATTTCTTTTGTTTAAACACCAAATAACCGAATAAAATTAAAATATGGCTGTCACGACCAGTCACACCCACTGACGGTACCCACCACCAAGGGTCGATGGCGTAAAATGTAGCCATGAAGTGCACTTTGCGTGCATTTGAAGCGTTATCGCAACTTTTTAGTTGTTTTCAACGTTTTCAAGCGAAATTAAGGTGTTTTGTTTTCAAATCTGAAAATTCAAAATTTTATAATGGGCTGCGAAGGGCAGTTTTCAAACTTGTGTACCTGAGGCCCCATAGCAAATCTGCGTATAGTTTTGGCATCAGTGGCCTCTACTACTCCGAATACGTGCCATAGCGTTGAAAAACTACCGCTAACACACTTTTCGGGTGATTTATGGGGTGGGTTTTTTTTCCCCCACATGGGTTTTTTTCCCCCAAATGGGTTTTTTTTCCCCGGCAAGTTTTTGGCTTCCCGCCAAAAAACGGTAAGAGATAGCGAAATGAAACCGGTCCCAGCGTTTAGAGCAAGGTTAGGCCTACGACAGATTTTTTTGGTTTCCCGTGAAAACGTATAGTCTATGAGCTACATGACGAAATATGAAAATGCGGGTTTTATTTTCCCCGCCTGCTATACGTCTCTAGTTAACCAATTTCGGTCGAAAAATATGAAAAATCGCCAATTTTTTTCTGGGGGCTGCCGCCCCCAGACCTCTGCAACTTTGGGTTCAGTATCTTACGTCTGTATACGTCCGACCTAAAAAATTTCTGATACGTCTCCGATTGACCAAATTTAGCCTAAAAATAAAAAATCCGATTTTTTGCCCGGGGCTGTCACCCGCGGACTGTTCTGTGGCTTTTTTTTTACCGCCTCTCACAGCCACTGCATTCTTGCTGTAGAATTCAGGCTGTCCTCGCCAGCTCAAGGTACGAGCCCGCGAGGGAACACCAGATGCATACTCAAACAAAAGTAAATAAACAAACATGTGAATGTGAGGGATGTGCGAGTATGCACCTGGTGTCCGAGAGATAAACGCAGTGGGGCGTAAAGCCGCTCTAGCAGCAGTACGGGCCAGCTGCCCTGTGGCTTACTATTCTGTGTTACTAAGTTCTGTGGCTTACTATTCCTTGTCATTATATTTCATTTTCATCAAAGCGTATGCTTGATGTGTCTTTCTGATACGCTCCAGTAGGCCAAATTCAGCTTAAAAATCGACAAAATCTCAATTTTTTTCCTGGGGGCTGCCGCCCCCAGACCCCGGCTACATATGGCTCAGTGGTCTTGCGTTTACAATGCGCGTGTAACTGTGTAAGTACTAAAACCGCTAAAAAACTTCAACTTCAAAATCGCTGTCACTGATTGATCAAAAAAAGACAAAGTGCGACCCTCCCCTTTTCAAAATCCTGGCTACGCCCCTGCCAACTGTACTTGCCGCTGCAAAAGGACCTCAAAATGACAAAGTCCGACTATTAGGCCCGTATTCCAAAATTCGATTAAGAAAGTGTCAGTTTCCGCATTTGTGATAATAATAAACGTCTTTTTGCACTACCATGAGTCTTCTGGGGTAGCTACTAGGTTTTTCGACGTCACCAGAACATTTTCAAAAAGTGGGTTTTTTTTCCCCCACATGGGTTTTTTTTACCCCGTCTAATTTCGGTCACGCCCCCCCTCGTACGAAAGAAGGAGGGACCTGCCACTGCGGTCATGAATAGAGGAAGGGTAGTCCTCTGTAAAAGTGTTTTTACATTTGAGCTCGCATCTCTTAGTGCTGAGAAATGAGACTCCAAAATTCACCTCCCTTGGAGCCATGTCAGGTCAAAAATGGGGGGGTCCAATTTTTGACTCATAAAAAATACCAGCGAAACCCCTTTTGGATACCGCTTATATACGTTTGCCTACAGGGACTGTACTATACGCTGGCAAATTTTTAGACCTGTACCACGTACCCAAGTTCCGGAACTGGGGTGGGTTTTTTTCCCCCAAAAAATGGGGTGGGTTTTTTTTTCCCCGCCTGCTATATATCTGTAGAGTATAACTTTATAATCTATACACCTGACTTCAGTCCTGAGGGCTAGTAGGTGTCGAAAATGTTTTTTCTAATTATTCGCGCGAATAGGGTGCAGAAAGCACTAACGTGTCGCAGGGCGACTGCTATTCTGACGCAACTCTTGTCCGCTTCATTTAGCAAGCTGAATTTCCCTATTCGGCTGCAAAACTTGTCCCGGTTATTTGACAAGCTTATTAGCATTTTTCCGCTGTAGATCAGCCAACTTTCCTATTCTGCCCACACGACTGCCCTTGGTGAAAGGGCATTTTTATAATAATGAATGTAACTTAAAACGGAATATATTTCATTTTAGTTGATTTTTGTGTTGCAGAGTTTTGGTTCCCACTGCCGACTGTGAGTCACTGCCAAGGTGACCAGGACTGCACGCCAAACATGGTCTGTGTAGAGAATAAATGCAAACGCAGTAAGGGGTTTTACTGTTTTGTGCTTGAAAATATGTACTTTTAAGAGTACATCAGAGAAAAAACATATCAAGAGTACATCAGAGAATATCAAGAGTGCATCAGAGAAAAGAGTGTAATGATGGTGATACAATACTGAATGACTATTGCATTAAGTATCAGTTTTGATTTAACCAGGATTTTTGACACACTATAATGGTTTAAGTATCATGGACTCAGATATTACACTTTATTATAGCTCAATTTTGCACAATTTATTTCTTTGAAACCCAGCTCATACTAAGGACGCAAAAACAGACTTGTCTGCTTCTGTAGAATCGTTTCACTTAAGTTTTTGTTTACGGATTGTTCTCAATTGTCTTCATTTAAACAAAAAAATGGCTTATTTGGCAAATTTTTTTGTGATTTTTTTGAAGGTTTTGTTCTTCAAGATCTTAAGGGTCGATACATATTTACAGCTATATATATGACCGTTTAATCCAAAAAGTTACGAAATAATCACGCCACAATAAATTTGATTTTATGCACCACTAGTGGTGTCATATTTCATACTTTTGCCGGCTGAAGGATGTATAAAGGATCTGTAACTATGAATCGACTCTAGGATACACTGAGTATGTTTAATGTACACATATTTTACACACATTTTCAGTCATGCACCCTGGCGACGTGGGCTGCACTGTGGACCGCGAGTGTGTGAGTCTGTGCCAGGAGGCCCACGAGGAGGACTGTCCGCAGGCCGTGTGCCAGTCCAAGGACGGGGTCATGATGTGCCAGTGCCAGTTCGGATTTCTCATTGCTGATGGCGTGTGTGGTACGCAGTCATATGATTTACTAATATCAAGAGTACTACAGAGTTTACTGTGTAGAGTGAGACACTATCATGTACTCTTGCTAGAGTACACTATTTTGAAATTTTTAACGCGAAAATTGAAGCTATTTAGCTGCTTGCATACCATGAAAATTTAATGTTAGTAGTTACTTTTATTGTTTATTTATTTCTGAACAGAAGGGGGGTTGCTGGGTCTCGGTCTTATATACGAAACAGTTTGGGTCGCTTTATGCTTACAGCTATTTATCCGTTCTGCTGGCAACACTCCATACCGACAATCTTATACATTATTGGAGGCGCGATTTTATAATTTAGCCGGCGGTGCCTGGAAAAAATATAAATCGACCCTAAAAATGCTTTGTTTATGTTTCAGTGATGGGTCCTGACTGCCCTCCAGACATGAAGAAACGAGGAGATGTTTGTGTTCCCGTAAAACTGATTGGTGACGGACCGTTCGGAAATGATTTGGCTCACTAAGTGGGCAATATAATTGACAAATGCACAGTGATAATATATTTTTACGGGACATGACACAGACAAACATCCCCAGTGTTAACATGAATCGTAGACTGCAGTGATACTCAATAATATCAGTGTTTGTATATTTTACTAAATTTGTCCAACCCTTTTTGCGGGGACTGCCGCCCTTGATCCCTTCAGCTTTGTCGCATAGTTTTCGTTGTTACTGCCTGCGTTGGAAGCGTATGCATGTTTATATTGTTACAAATACAGCAGGGGTGTGTATGGGTACGTATTATATAGACCATTTTTGATAAAGTTATTTCTGTGGATAAGGATGTCACAATATAATGATATGTCAACAAATATGTTCATATAATTATTTTTTATCAGTCTAGATATCTCTCATTTAGTCACTTCAAGCTGTTGTATTTGTGGTGAACGAAATTTATAAATTTGTAAATTTTCACACGTTTACTTTTTGCACAACTCATTTTATTGTATTCATTGTTATACAACAAATATTAAAATTATTTCATGTTTATCATTTTTATGCAAATTAGCGTTGTATCGTTTGTTGGTCGTCGTTTCCCGAATTGTACTGTTATTCCAAGGAGTCACCCGAAACGGATATCTTAAATTTCTTGCTACCTGAATCCAATCTGTTGCCAATAATGAAAACAGTTGTACAGTTCTATGTTCTATTTTCATTCCGCCCAAAATTCCACAAAGTATTCAAGCGCTGATGTTTATTATGAATGAGTTTAATAATATGATAGTTCTAATGATGATTTAAGGCTGTTTCACATGAATTAGCAACGTCATATGACGCAATGCTTTGACGTGATGAACCATGCAATAAAGAAATATCATTTTTTATTTATGAGGGTTGCCTGTTGCTGTTTCCTACCAAAAAGTCTTAAGAATTTAAAAAAGATTTAAGAATTGTAAGTAAAAATTTTGATTTGTAATAAAATTGTGACGAATTTGGAACGAATCACCTGATTTTGCACTCAAAAGTGTGAAAAATGTAGAGGTCAGCAACAGGACCATTGTATGGACCAAAAACGCCTGAGTAAATAGTTTCATACGCCATGCAAGATACGCTCTTGTGTGGAACCGCTTTAAGTAATTTTCCAAGGCTCTCTATTTTGCCTGCTTTCCGATGCACCTTGTTTTTTTTGTTTCTGTATTTTAACCTGTACTGCCGTCTTTGATAGATTCGTGCTAGACTGCCACGGCCACTGTATTTGCCCACGCGACTTCACCGTTTTGTTGAATATCATTTTGTGCTGATGCAATTTATTTTTTGTAATTTAGTTGAAATTATTGTTATGATACTGTCAAGATTGTGGTAAATTTTATGTCTTTTAGAAGATCAAAATGTGTCTGTTGCCGTTGCGTAACAGACTGTACAAATAGCCTATAAATTATCGCAAATCGCAAATGTAACTTTTTGGTAATGCAAAAATTACAGTTTGTGAAGTGTTCATGTAAACGGTGTGACATATATTCAGAATAATAAATGTAACGTGCTTTGCCTTTTTTGTGTCGACTTAACAATCGATTCATATTTAAAGCTGTATGTTCGTTAAGTTGGTTCATTTACGCATTCACTATTAGTGGCGTGATCATTTCGTAATGTTGCCGGTTAGGCGGCGGCTATGAGAATGAATCGACGATCGACCCATAGTTTAGCAACATTGTATATCACCTTTTACGTGTTCGTCTTCGAGGCACAAAATAGTAACAACCGGAGCAGAACAGCAACAATGGGATAACTGTGATGATACGCTTCCGTTTAGCCAGTTCGCAAGCTAGATGATTCCTGTTTTAAGGGGGTAATTGCGTTTTTAGGTGTTTTTTTAAAAAGCCATAGCTCAGCGTTTACAGATTCAAATCACAAGCGGTCTTTTGCATTAGGTAGAACAATATCTTTCCTAAATGTATGCCATGCCTTGAAATTTAACCTGTGATATTCTTTCCGGTATAAGCGACTAAAGAAAGGTCCTTTCCAAAATAGTAAAATTTTTTACAAAAAGTTTGCGCCACAGCTCTGAATCATACGATTACCTGTTGAGGCTGAAAGTTGGTAAGTTTGTTGACATGTTTAAAATCCCCAGGCATGTAGCCCACTTTTTTAATAACTAGTCAATTTTCTGAGAAAATAGCTGAAAAGCGAACGCACCGAAAATGTAAGATATTTTCTTGTAATTAAAACCCTCTAAAAATGTCCACAGGTGAAATTTCAAAAAAGTGAGAGACATGCCTGGGGATTTTGACCCTTACAATACTGTCCCAAAAATTTATGCTCAGGCGTCACTTATAACTTGAGTACTGGTGGCGCAAAGTTTACATAGAAATCACAAAAACCTCGAAAACGCAACTACCACCTTAAATCAGAATTAAGGCATTAAATTTGTTGGTTAACACAGCACGATGTTCTTGTAGATTTACCATGCCAAACTTAAAGCGCAGCTAATTTTAAAACGCAGATATTTGCACAAACTTATTCGCTACCTTTTTCTATTCTCGAGCTTTTCCAAATAATATATAAAGTAGTAATAAACTTTTTTGTTTGAGAAGTAAGAAACCTCGACTCAGACAAAACTTATTTCTTCTGATATGATAGGTATCTGACTGAACCCTTAGGGGAAAGCGCCCAAATACGAACAGTTCCCTAATACGAACACTCATGCGCATTGTCGATTGGATTGCGAGTTGTAAAACAGTTCATGCGCTTAAACTTTATTGGCTGCCAAAGACACATGTGTACCATCATGTGCCTAATTTTGGAACTGATTGGTTAAACATGTCACCTGTTATAGTAATTTTTATATCGCTGTCTCATTTTCTTTGTCAAAAACAGCGCCATCGCTCTAAAATTTCGGCCAGTTTTACCCCCGTGGATTTTCAATTTGTGGGTGAGTTATCATACCATTTTTGTACCAGTCTGTAGAAAAATTAACGCTCATTTTTTTGGTGTCACCTAAATGTCAATGTTTGAAACTTTCACGCTGACATTTTTTCAAATATTAAGTTGGCTGCGAAATTTCTAATCGGTCTCTTAATACGAACACCTTAAGCGAAAAGTAGATGCCTAAAACTAACGGGGTCTCTAATACGAACGCTCATCAAGTTTTGAATCTAAGCGTTTATAGGTTGTTGTTTAAGATGGTATAGTGGTCAATTTTACTGAGCTTAGCGCACAAGAGGCAGGCTTGTCTCAATTTGTCAAATTTGAGGAGGGTTTTGTCCCGGAATTTCAAATCTTGAGACGGGGCTTACCTACCCCTCGTACATCTGCGGCACATGTTTTATGTGTTAATTTGGCATTTGAAATTCTCACTGCCATTCAGCTGTAAATGTTCGTTCATGCCAACAACTAAGACGCACAATTTCAGTTAGAAGGGCAACTGACACGCGGCAAGTACATATGAATCACCTTCACCTTCACCTGTATGCCCGTTCAGCTGTATATCCTAGAGTTTGCAATGGGATCCGGTTGGTGCGGGTCGGGTCGGGTTGAGATTTTCCAACCCGCGGGTTGTGCGGGTCAGTTCGGGTCAAAAATTTTGGGTATAAATCTTCAAGTTTTACATTAAATTTTTTTGCTTGATCATATGAACCCGCTGCAGAGTGATGTAAAAGCTTTTCTGAGCTCTTAGTCCTTTTAGCCACTTTAGTCCATCCATACATACATATACATAGGGTCTCGGTCTTGGGGGGTTTGTTCCGGATTTTTCGAAATTTTAGGGGGGCTTGTCCCGACGTTTTGGCAAAAACGCTATTGTCTCCAATTTTCGCCTAAACATGAGAAATTTTTTGCAAAATACATATATTTTTAGATATTTTTTGCTTTTTGCTAATTTTGCATTTTACAGCAACCTAGCGCGATTTTTTAGTTTTCGAGCACCTTTGGTTCAGGAACAAGGAGAGGGCTTGCCCCGATGGGTAAATTTTGAGGGAGGTCTTCTCCCGTAATTTCAAATCTGGGGCGAGGCTTGCCCCCGAGACCCCCATGTACATCTGTGCTGTACCTGTACATAGCTTATTAAAACATATGAAATATATAAAAAACTGGAAACAAAAAGTGACAAGAAAATCTCAAGTGTTTCTACAACAGCTTCAGTAGAAGTCTGGTCGGATGGGGTGGGGTCGGGTTTAGACATTAACTCGGGTCGGGTTATGGAATCTGAACCCGTTGCGAACTCTAATATCCATAATCCGTATGTCCCAATGCCTGTTTGCCCTAGCAATTATGGACTGGACTCTCAGGACTGTGTTTACTGCCATTCTTGTGCTACATTAGTGCATTGTGAAGTGTGAACTGCGTGCCACACCGATTTCCACCTAGTGCAACAAACCAAAAGGGCGAGTACACACACTACACGTACACACTTTTCAATCAGATCGATTCTTGAGGTTGTCCGTCCCTAACACCTATCTATTTATCTTACTATTTATCCAGTTTGTCGTAAAAACTATTTTAGTTTTACCCAGAAAACTTATTTTGGCCAACAAACTTACCAATGTTTAGCTGAAACCAGTGACTGACTCAACTAATTGCGGCGATTTAGCAATCTAGTTTTAGGCAGATATGGTCTACCTATGATGTATATTCTAACAGAGCGTTGCCCAACAAATGACCCTGATCTGATGTGACCAATAAATAGAGCTAAGCTGTAGTCAAAAAAATAACTCCAATGCTACCAATAACCACGATTTTATTTTTGACCGGCTCCTTAGCTCAAGTGAAGTGACCCTTATGGGGCCCGTACACTGAGTCAGAATTTAGCATTTTTTCTGAAGTTTGGGGCGTTTTTGGGGCCAATGTGGTAGCGATGAGGGAAGGTGAGGGTTAAGGATGGGCTTCCGCCGTTTGAGTGGGCGTTGCCGCCGTGCCGACCACCAAAAGAGGGGGATTTCATCCTCGTGGCCCCTTTATATGTATTTATGGTTGTCAAGAATTTAACAGTATCAAGAGTAGGTATGTGATTTGCTTTAGTGGCGTAACTGTGTTCGTATTAGGAAGCTGTTTCGCAGCGACAGCGAACCAATGAGCAAGTTTTGCGCTCTGCGTTCGTATTAAGCAACTTTTGGTCGTATTAAGAAACCACGTGTTCTTAAAAAGAGCCTGTTTGCTCACAGTAAAGTGGATGTGTTCGTATTTGGGCGCTTTCCCCTACAGCATTTAACATCTACAACATTAACATTAACAAAAGCACAGTAGGTAAACCGATACTAAGCTAGATATTTGTAATTTTGTAGAACAATCGCAAACATTCACTACACATTCGAAACATTCAATTAGCAATGTAGTAATTTTCGTAGCAAACTTGTAGTACATAATTTTCGCAACAAACTTTTGCACCAAAGTGCGCAATTTTCTTAAAAATTCTTGTAATTTCACATAAGCATTACTTGTTATTGTTGGTCCAAAAGTCTACTTACAGATTACGATTTAGTTCACAACTCTGCGGGAGTAACCTATAAGTGCGATATAAATATCCTCGTATTTTTACCGAAATTTAATTCAAGCTTCTTGTGCTTCTATAAACCACTTCGTAATTCTCATCATAATGCTGAAGGGATTGCAGTTCACGGCCAGCCTTGCCGTTTTGCTGTCGACAGTGACACTGATCTGTTGTGTCATAATTGTTCCAATGCTCTATGCCGAAATCACCAGTGTCTGGAATCAAATCGATGAAGAAATGGCTAATTTTAAAGTATGAATGGAGGGGTAGAAAAAATTTGGCAATTTTAGCCAGGCGGCTTAAGAATACAGTTTGGTTTGTGCTGAAAAAGGATTTTTCACCGTGAAAGTTTGTGAAAGTGAAAGTTAAAGCAACAACATTCTGTAGATATTCGGTAGGTAGGTAGTACATAGGTACTCATGCTCTCTCTTCACCAAACGATGATGACTCAGTATCGTTATTGGTAATAGTGTCTCTGTTTCTGTTTCAATTATGGTATCACCTGGAGGTGTATATGGTTATTTTGTTTCAGACCCTAGCCAACACGGCATGGCAAGAAATGATGTCCCTGAGTGTCGGCATGCCGCGAAGCAAACGACAAGACGTTGTGATTGTGGACGGATCGCAAGGAGGACTCTGTGGTAAACTTTTAATATATTTAATTTAATATTTAATTTAATTAAATTTAATATTCAATTAGTTATTAATTAAATATTAAATTTAACTTTTGTCAAGAGTACATGATGCCTTGCTCTATACTAGGAAATACTATTTTAGAGTAAGACACTGTGTGCTCTGTGATGCTATTAATTTTGAAACGCTGACAAACGTCATTAGTTTTCATCAAACAACCGTGCGTCGGTTTAGTAACTTATATTTTGACGGATTTCGGAATCCGAAGCATGATGCTGTCTTGTTGATGATCACAGTGGTTTTCCGCCATATAAGTTTTATTATGTCCGTTATATTACAGAACTATTTACATACCTAAATTTTAGAAACGATAACAACAAGCCCAATCTGCGGCAAAAGCTTCAGTAAGCGTTAAGCATTCTTTTTCAAGTAAACTGACCAACGGTCATTTAAAACCTGTTGTGCAGCGGTATCTCGTTATACGGTAAGCCTTCTTGGGGCCGGTGCTTAAAATGGCTGTTATCGCCTTCAGATAAAATATTGCATAAAATATTGCACCTCACTTAAACTTTGAATTAAGTTGTTTGGTAAGTAAAATTTTAGTATAAATATGTAAACCAGGGACACAGAAAGTTGGTACAAAATGCAATCAAAGTAACACAAGTGCGTCTCCTGAGGAAGAAAAATATATTCATGATTTATGTTAACTAGACAAATTTTCAATAATTGGTAGAATGAATTATTAAAAACAGCAATGTTGATTCAAAAAAATGCGACCGAAACCCGGGATCGAAACAAGGACATTTAGATCTATAGTCTAACGCTCTCCCAACTGAGCTATTTCGGCTACGATACACGATAGATAAAAATCTTTAACAACAATCTATCTGCAAAAAATCTGATGCTCAGTTTGTAGTTTGCGTTCAATGTTAAGGTTGACATATATATAAAATTTTTTTGTTGTAAAAATACATTTTGAATTCTATTCGCAATTTAAGTTTTTAAGTTTAATATCACAATTTCTGTTCAGTATTAATGATTGATCACACAAATCCTCAAACTGCCACAAGAAAATCAACGATAGTGTTTTATTGGTAACAACACATTTTTTCAAACTCTTATGAGAGCTGGTTGGCTTAGACGGTAGCGCGTTCGAGTTAAAATCTGATGCCAGAGAGTTCGATTCCGTCCTTCACTTTTTTTACGCGGCGGCCTCAGCCGCCGCGTATATACTATAGTGCAAACGTGTGCATCAAGAGCACACAAATGCACCTATTTTAGTGTTAATCTGCTGGTAGGTCAGCAAATAACACTGTTTGTGTGGGTGTGTGTGTGCCGATGGTGTGTTTACGTACTTAGCGACAATCAGCGCCCGCTGTCACTTAGCCTACCTGTCCAGCACTAGCAATTTTCTGCATGCAGAAGAGTCGTTTGACTAAACCTGTCGGGACAATGTTTCGTAGAATGTTCATTAGAGCGTCGAAAGCAAAAATTTTCAAACTGTAAAGGACATGGGAACCATGGAGTACACTGCACAGTACTGACTCCGTTCGCTAAGACAGCGTGACGGTTGACCTTAGCCTACATTGGCTGACTCACGCGATTTACGGTGTAGCGATCATTTAATTTAGTTGTAGTAAAATTTGTGTTGTAGCTCGTTCGGCAACATCCTAAGTTTTACAAGTTTTAAATATTAAAATGGCTATTGTGTACGGTTTAGCAATATAGTGACCAATTTGAACTTAAACACTGCTCACAGTGATCAGGTTTAATCATGACCTCCTATGGAGTTATCAAGATTGAGCAAAACTGAGGCTCTATACATTTTTTCTGCTGGAGATTTTTTGGCTGTTACTGGTGACAATTGGCTAAGCGAAAAACTGACGTTGACAAGTTTATTTAAATTGTATGTTGGCTTTAAAAAAATTAAGTGCCGCGTTTTATATTCGAAGAATATCCTCAGCACAGCAAGAACGTTGCAACGGAATCTATCCAAATTAAGTTTAACCTTACTCGCAAAACGTGCTTGTTGCTTTCCATAATCTCTAATGGTATTCCACTTAAAGTAGATGTTTTCACTGCCCATGTAATTTAACACTGAACCCATTCAAACTAACGTAGAAAACACTGCAAACCACATGTGACGCCCGCTCTGTTAGACTGAAGCACAGGTTACACAAACCAATTGACAAAAGGTGAACACAAGCTCAGTGTTATTGTCCAAAATCAAAATTAAAGACCTGTTGTGCTGTGGCACAATAGGAAAAATAGCAACACAATTATGGAACAATTTCTAGTAGCTATACAAAGATTACATAAAAGCATTAGATTAAAATCTGTTTGCTTAATAGTTAATGTATCTATCTCAATGTTGAGATAAACGTACAAAATTGTATGCGCAAGCGGTCGGTTCTACATAGAATTGCTATCGCAAATTTTACATGAATTCATAAACGAAGTCATGAGTTATTGACAAAGCAAACTTTAATCTAATCCGTTTAATCCATATTAGAAATTGGCCCTATGATTTGTTTTCAGAATGTGACATGATCAACCGCTGTCCACCCGGCCCGCCAGGTCCGCTAGGTGAACCTGGAAGCGATGGAGAGCCTGGAGAGCCCGGGGCTGACGGGGAACCAGGGGAGGACGCAGAGGATGTCCAGGCACAAACTGGGTCCATCTCTGGCTGTCTGGAATGTCCCAGGGGACCAAGAGGGCCTGCCGGACCCCCTGGCCCACCAGGTTTGTATTGATTTTTGTGTTGCATGGCCGATGGACAGCTGGAGGTCTTCGGGCTCTACAGCTCCTTCCACATTGCCCAGCTCCAGGTATATACCTGCTCACGGCCACCCGCGGTCCAGTGCAGTGTCCACTTCCCAGTCACCATTATAGCACGATGTAGAGTGCACTCAGCAATTTGTACGCACTGTTCGCGAAGCGTCAAATGCATGAACGAGTGGGCGCAGCGCTGAGTTCATGCACGCGGGCTTCACGTACCGGTGCGGATGGTTGCTGAGGGTACACTACACAGTGATATAGGTAACGTACTGATATGATGACTGTCTTCAAAGATACAGTGCGATACGTCAATATAAGATGCACGCCTACATCAGTACCTACAATAACTAAATTTTAATGCACGCTGTGAATTTGCAGCGTGCACTTAGTTACATATTGACGATAGTTATTGCACTGTTTTTTCAAGACAGGTACATATGTATGATATAACTCTGTTTAGACCAGCATCAGTACCAGCATTGGTAATTTTAGTCCGTACCAGCTGCACTGCAAACTGAACAATTCATTGATTTTTGCCGACGACGCGGTTTGTCGTTGACAAATTGTGTCAAACATGGTTTTTCAGCTTCAGGACACTCTAATAGACTTTCGCATGCAAATGCAATAAACACAAAAATTTTGCTTCGTCAGTTTCCGGCCAACGTTCGTCACTTTTCGCGAAGGATGAAGCCAGAGATGCACGGCGGAAATCGGCGAGGGGCGGTGCCCGACCCCTGGCGGAAGGGAAGGGGTGGTCCCTAGTTTCGGCCATTTTTTTAGCGACAGCCGAAAAATTTTCACAATTTTTCGATTTTCAACTCACTTTTGGGGTACTTTTTTGGCCGCGGGCGAAAAAATTTTGCAATTTTTAAATTTTTGTACGCACTTTGGGGCACTTTTAGGGCCATGAGGGGGGGGGGGGTGGTGGGTTGAGGCCTGAGGGGGGGTGCCGGATGTCTGATTGCGGGGTGCCGACCCCCCTCAAGGGTGCCCTACCCCCATTACATGTAACAGCACCAAAATTTTGGGTACCCCTCCCCCTTCTGGCGGAACCCCCCTCCCCTGCGTCAACTTATTTTTGGCCCCCCATCCCTCGCAAAAATGACGAAACTTTACCTTTTTTGACCCAAAAACACCAATTTTGACAATTTTTGGCGAATAATTTGGTAAAAATCACTTAAATTTCACCAAAAAATGCCGATGTTTTCAGATTTTGGCCAAAATTTTACTCCCACCGGGACCCTCCCCCCTCTTTTCTTTCTGACGGGACCCCCCCTCCCTCCCCCGGGACCGAATTTTGGGGGGGGGGAGGCCCATCCCCCCAACTACATGTATACCCCCCCCTATGTGCATCTATGAAGCTCGTCCTACGTAGAGGGAGCTTTTTTTGCACAGTACTGTACTTAACATTTTCAAATTCCCAACCCTGCTCGTGAATTTTAGCGATGGCGATATCCCCCTCGAAAACAGAATGATTTTTGGCTTACTTTAACATACCTACCCTAACATGCCTGGAGGGGCCATTCGGCACCTACGTCATGTATACACAATTTGGAAAACTCTTGGACCTCTTGGTAATAGCGATTTGGCTCTTCGTCGCAAAAATTGTATTTTCTTTTCGACCTCATTAAGAATTTTGATTGCGACTCGCGTGCATGAGATATGTACAGCAAATGGTGTTCTGGATTATGTATTATTAGCCTTCAACTATGGCAAGATTACGGTTGCTGTTAATCGCCAGAGTGAGGTACAATGATGCCTGAGCGATGAACCAGATTACGGTTGCTGTTAATCCCCCAGAGTGAGGTACAATGATGCCTGAGCGATGAACCAGATTGCGGTTGCTGTTAATCCCCCAGAGTGAGGTACAATGATGCCTGAGCGATGAACCAGATTACGGTTGCTGTTAATCCCCCAGAGTGAGGTACAATGATGCCTGAGCGATGAACCAGATTGCGGTTGCTGTTAATCCCCCAGAGTGAGGTACAATGATGCCTGAGCGATGAACCAGATTACGGTTGCTGTTAATCCCCCAGAGTGAGGTACAATGATGCCTGAGCGATGAACCAGATTGCGGTTGCAGTTAATCCCCCAGAGTGAGGTACAATGATGCCTGAGCGATGAACCAGATTACGGTTGCTGTTAATCCCCCAGAGTGAGGTACAATGATGCCTGAGCGATGAACCAGATTGCGGTTGCTGTTAATCCCCCAGAGTGAGGTACAATGATGCCTGTGCGATGAACCAGATTACGGTTGCTGTTAATCCCCCAGAGTGAGGTACAATGATGCCTGAGCGATGAACCAGATTGCGGTTGCTGTTAATCCCCCAGAGTGAGGTACAATGATGCCTGAGCGATGAACCAGATTACGGTTGCTGTTAATCCCATAGAGTGAGGTACAATGATGCCTGAGCGATGAACCAGATTACGGTTGCTGTTAATCCCCCAGAGTGAGGTACAATGATGCCTGAGCGATGAACCAGATTACGGTTGCTGTTAATCCCCCAGAGTGAGGTACAATGATGCCTGAGCGATGAACCAGATTGCGGTTGCTGTTAATCCCCCAGAGTGAGGTACAATGATGCCTGAGCGATGAACCAGATTACGGTTGCTGTTAATCCCCCAGAGTGAGGTACAATGATGCCTGAGCGATGAACTAGATTGCGGTTGCTGTTAATCCCCCAGAGTGAGGTACAATGATGCCTGAGCGATGAACCAGATTACGGTTGCTGTTAATCCCCCAGAGTGAGGTACAATGATGCCTGAGCGATGAACCAGATTACGGTTGCTGTTAATCCCCCAGAGTGAGGTACAATGATGCCTGAGCGATGAACCAGATTACGGTTGCTGTTAATCCCCCAGAGTGAGGTACAATGATGCCTGAGCGATGAACCAGATTACGGTTGCTGTTAATCCCCCAGAGTGAGGTACAATGATGCCTGAGCGATGAACCAGATTGCGGTTGCTGTTAATCCCCCAGAGTGAGGTACAATGATGCCTGAGCGATGAACCAGATTACGGTTGCTGTTAATCCCCCAGAGTGAGGTACAATGATGCCTGAGCGATGAACCAGATTACGGTTGCTGTTAATCCCCCAGAGTGAGGTACAATGATGCCTGAGCGATGAACCAGATTACGGTTGCTGTTAATCCCCCAGAGTGAGGTACAATGATGCCTGAGCGATGAACCAGATTACGGTTGCTGTTAATCCCCCAGAGTGAGGTACAATGATGCCTGAGCGATGAACCAGATTACGGTTGCTGTTAATCCCCCAGAGTGAGGTACAATGATGCCTGAGCGATGAACCAGATTACGGTTGCTGTTAATCCCCCAGAGTGAGGTACAATGATGCCTGAGCGATGAACCAGATTGCGGTTGCTGTTAATCCCCCAGAGTGAGGTACAATGATGCCTGAGCGATGAACCAGATTACGGTTGCTGTTAATCCCCCAGAGGGAGGTACAATGATGCCTGAGCGATGAACCAGATTGCGGTTGCTGTTAATCCCCCAGAGTGAGGTACAATGATGCCTGAGCGATGAACCAGATTGCGGTTGCTGTTAATCCCCCAGAGTGAGGTACAATGATGCCTGAGCGATGAACCAGATTACGGTTGCTGTTAATCCCCCAGAGTGAGGTACAATGATGCCTGAGCGATGAACCAGATTACGGTTGCTGTTAATCCCCCAGAGTGAGGTACAATGATGCCTGAGCGATGAACCAGATTGCGGTTGCTGTTAATCCCCCAGAGTGAGGTACAATGATGCCTGAGCGATGAACCAGATCGCGGTTGCTGTTAATCCCCCAGAGTGAGGTACAATGATGCCTGAGCGATGAACCAGATTACGGTTGCTGTTAATCCCCCAGAGTGAGGTACAATGATGCCTGAGCGACGAACCAGATTACGGTTGCTGTTAATCCCCCAGAGTGTGGTACAATGATGCCTGAGCGATGAACCAGATTACGGTTGCTGTTAATCCCCCAGAGTGAGGTACAATGATGCCTGAGCGATGAACCAGATTACGGTTGCTGTTAATCCCCCAGAGTGAGGTACAATGATGCCTGAGCGATGAACCAGATTGCGGTTGCTGTTAATCCCCCAGAGTGAGGTACAATGATGCCTGAGCGATGAACCAGATTTTCAACTTTGAACGCTTCCTCAAATTTGTTAAAATTAGTTGTGCGTTAACATTTTCATTTTTCAGCGTTTATTTTAACATTTCCTTTCTGGAGTTGGTACCAACAGACATTTTTTTACTTCTTTATTAGTATACTACAAGTCTAGTGCGCCGGGTACTATAGGGATAGATGTGAAGCAAATACTCGGATCACCAAAAAGACGAGAAAATTCCCGTAAACTTCGGACTTAGATCGAAATAATATACGAAAACTCGCTGCGTCCAATAAATATCTGAAGTTAAAAAATTTTAAAACAAACTCCGCGACTGGGCTCGAACCAGCGATTAGAGAGGTTTCAAGCACCTCAGTGCAGACTGCAGACCACTACACCATTTATTATATTTATCACTTTGCTTAGGACAGTTTATATACAAGTGTAGCATGTCGGGAAGGCAAGTGTTGTGTTTGCTCAGGTGGGCCTGGGACAGCCGTACCGTATCGGCCAGGCGTTGGAGGTGGGTGGGCACTCGGCACCACCGACCGCCCACGGAGGCGGGGGGGCAGCGCCCGCCGCAGGCCCCCCCGCGTCACGATCTCCCCCCCACCCCCGGCCGTACTCCCCACCCCCCCCCCCGCCCCCCCCCCCCCCCTCCACTCTCCCTCCACTCACATCACCGATCTCTCCCCATCACAACACAACACCCCCCCCCTAAACTATATATATATATATATATATATGATACCGGACTATATATATATATATATATATATATATATATATATATATATATATATATATATATATATATATATATATATATATATATATATATATATATATATATATATATATATATATATATATATATATATATATATATATATATATATATATATATATATATATATATATATATATATATATATATATATATATATATGTATATGTATTATAGTAGAGAAGCCATATGTGAACCGGCCCAATAGTGGATCACAAGCTCCTTTAAACCAGGGTTGGCAAGTCTCGGGTTTGCAACCGAGACCGAGACCGAGACCGAGACCACCGAAACGAGACCTACGAGCCCGAGACCAGCCCTCAGGGGACCTTTTTTTAAGTTTCAATTTAAAAAATTTGAGATACGTTGAAATGTGAAAAATTAGTGATTAAGTTAATTAAGTCACAAAAAAGTGACCATTAGGTTATGTTGTATGAGTGTATGACTTGCTAAGTTGCGAGTAACTTAACATTGTAAGCGACCGGATGCATGAGAGTTGGTGATTGACAGCCGAAAAAAGGGATCATTTACCCGCTATTCTGTCAACTTTTGGTATTTTTTAAATGTTTCGCACACTTCTTCACATACCACAAGGTGTTTTATAGTGCATTGCTTATATTGGCACTTTGGCAGTCTGTGTCAGGTACCAGCGTAGAATCGTCCACGCTGGTGCAGTGGTTGTGGTGCTACTATCAGAAGTTCTGATAGGAGCATCATCACGGACCAGACAAGTTACTCCCACTGACACAGCTATGTGGGGGGGAAGGTTTCATGCCCCAACCACTCCATAGCCCAAAAGCATTTGATCGCGCCCATGTTTTATCAGATACTTAATGTTTTGACATTGAGAGGTTAAGGGCAGGGCCCAAGAAATTCAATTAAGCTGCCACCAAATTCGTGCTTCCTAAAGTTGCAGAAGCCAGCAAATTTTTGATTACAAATCAGCTGCGAAGTTAGCACCATTTGGTAAATGATGGTCAGTATGTTTACTGTTTAACATATGCTTGAAAGGTTTAACATACAAAAAAAGCATCATCGCTAAGTCAGACACCCATTCTAGCGCAAACTTTAATTAATAGCTTTACGTAGTGTGCCGGTGAACTGACATTCTTAAGCAGCAGACAGTTTTGACCATTTTGTAGCTTGGCATTCTATTTAGAAACTTAAATTGTAAAAAAATCTTGGTGATTTCAGAAAATTTTGAAAACTTCAAGTCTCATCTGAAATACCGAGACCACCCTATGGCAGATCTCGGTTTTCCTACCGAGACCGAGACCGAGACCGAGACCAGCCTAGTCTCGGTTTTTTTACGAGACCGAGACCGAGACTGCCAACCCTGCTTTAAACCCGAATAATTCAGCTGTGACTAACTAATCGGCCATTTTTTTTACATCAACTGATAGAGGAAAGTTAAATACCCGAACGGGTTTTCATTTTTAAAATATCTTCCAGTTGGCTACGAGAAATAGTTAATCGACAACACGTAGTCAAAAAGCGTTTTGTCCGACCCAAAATGCTACGTGTCCAAATTTGGAAAATGGTCATTTTTGAAACAATTTCAGGTATAACCTATAATAAATTTAACTACACATAGGTAAAAAAAGCAGCTGAGTTTACTGGTACTATTTATTTTGCTTAAAAGTTACTGTATTTTTTGAAATATATAGGTAAGCAAATAGTTGGGTTTTTTACACGACCCCAAAAGTGAACCAATTTGAAGTTTTTGACCAAAATTGAGACATAACGTTAAAATTCTTCAGTGAAAATTTCCAAGTGCTTGCAGTTCGGTGAGTTTTTACCTTAGCTGGGCTAATTTCTCAAACATTTAAAAATTATTTATTTTTAATAAAAACTTATTCTGTAAAAGTACCCATGTGGTGCTTAATGTCAAAAAGCTCTTATCGCACCCCGGAAAAAGTTTTTTTATATTGCTGACCTCAGTTACCTTTGTACTATGTAATTATTTAGTATTCATACCCTCTGAGTTGACTGGGACGCCAAAATTGGAACTGGTTGAACCAAGGGACCCCAACAGTTCACTTTAGGACCCGCTCCCAAATGTGAACCAGAATCAGATTTTAATTATATTTTTGGCTGTAACTTTGTAAATAGTAAACGCTGAAACACGATTTTTACCATAAAAGTCGTTGGATAGTTAGTTTAAATGCTGACAAAATTTTATGCTAAATACTTTAGTTCAACTTGAGAAAAGTGGGCTTAAGTCTGAACGTTGGAAAGCCAAAAAAGTAGGTGGTTCACATTGCGCTCCTCTACTATATATTATTTCTTGGTGATGCATTATATATTGTGTTGGTTTACTTTTTACAACTAAAGTTTCGTTTGACTCACTTTTTGCAGATATTTTTCAGCATTTCTGAGATTTACTCAACTTTGACTAGGTACCAAAGATTTGTTCAACTGAACTACATATGTCTATTTTGTTCAGATTTTTACCTTTGCTGTTTTTAGTTTTCATTGTGCTTGTGTGACTGGGTGTGCTGTTGCGTTCCAAGCAATTTATGTGATATTTATAAAGCCTATAATGTTTCAGTCTCATATTGTTAGTTTTATTTTATACTTGTATTTTATCATGCTTTTATCATACATTTTGTGCAGCCTTCTTGACTGTATTTGTGTCGTATTGTTTGAGTAACCTTTGTAAAATAAATCTGTAGTTGTGTCAGGTTTGTGTTGGAGGGCGCAACAAGTTTTGTAGATAGAACGTTTAACTGTAACCACTTCCGTCTGCTCAGTGGAAAATAATGGTTCTGTTAAGTCGATCAACATATGCTACACGCACCATTAGCGGTGTCACGGTGTAAATTTCCCCGGTGTAATTTTTCCCCCTGGAAAAATTGCACCGGGGTGAATTTTCCGGGGGGAAACATAACATCAACCATAAATTTGACTGTTTTGAACTTATTTTTTTTGAATGTTTAAACGGTAAGTTTCCTATGTATCACGGTTTTTTAGATGCCTCGGAGAAACGGCGATTCAGCTATAGCCAATTATTATACACGGATTTGTCTAAAATAGCCGGCAATAGCTGTGGCGATTTTTAGCACATATTGCTGATTAGACTGTTTCGCCGCGGCTATAGCTCGCCGTGGCTATTTTGGCGATTTTCAATGGGCCAAGTTTTGACTGAAGAAACGTGGCTATAGCCAGCCTGTGGCTATTTTTGAAATCAAGTAGGGAACCCCCAGAGGTGGCGATTCGGCTATAGCCGCCAATAGCCGTCGAATACACTGTTTTGTTTAAACGGCCGGCCATAGGTAGCTGTAGCTCGCTGCCTCGCCGTGGCTATGTTGGCGATATTCAAATGGCCAAATTTTGACTGAAGAAACGTGGCTATAGCCAGACTATGGCTATTTTTGAAATCAAGTAGAGACCCCCTAGAAGTGGCGATTCGGCTATAGCCGCCAATAGCCGTTACAAATACAGTGTTTTGTCTGAAATAGCCGGCAATTGCTGCTGCCAGCAGTGGCTACTTTTCCAACTTCCAAAACGAAAAATGAAAAATACAAAATGAAGATGACTTTGTAGTGTGACCGAACCACCAACCTGAAGGTAGTGTAATCGAACCATCAACCTGAAGGTTATCAAGCGTACACTCTGTCGCTAAGCCACCAAGTCATCTAGAATATTGGCAATAACTGCAGGTTTTGAACGAACGACGAAAACTTGCTCCAATGGGGCACAGACATAGTAAAAATGTAGGTATATTGAGCAATAATTGAATTATAGAAAAAGGGGGACACACCGCGTGGCAAAAATAATTGTTTTATACATAGCGACCATCTTCTGAGTTCTGACGTCACCTGTAACTCTGTTAGCATGACACTGAACTGTGTAATTGATTACTTATATACATACATAGACTATGTAGATACATAGTTTATTGATAGGCTTTCAGGTGAACTGTAGGTAGCTCAATAGGAAGGCAGTTGAACTGGTAACCGATTGGTTGGCAGTTCGATTCTGACCAGGCCACACAACTTTTTTCAATTTGCAGCTTTCATGCTGGAACACCGTTCTAAGCCGGCAATAGCCGAGCTATAGCCGGTCATTAACGGCTATTTCTAGTCAAAACACGGCTATAGCGCTAAGGCCCGGTTCCCACTGCGCAGAAATAAGAAATAAGAAATAGGAAATAAGAAATAGAAATAAGAAATAATAGGCAGAAATAAAAAATAAGAGCTTGAAATAAGAAAGAAGAAATAAGAAATAAAGACTTGTGCGTTCTCATTACAGAAATAAGAAATAAAATGTCGAAATAAGAAATAAGCGCGTCCAATCACAATTCTCGCTGTTATTTAATTGGATGTGGCAAATTTTGGGCGGCAATTTAAATTTTTTTGGACCCGTACTATTGGTTTCAGGTCCATTTAAAGAAGGCATTGTCACATTTTTGAGAAATAAAAAGGAAAATATCAGCATGGCAAATTACTGTTCAACTTTCCTCTTTTTTCAAGTAGAAAGCGATGTCTTGGATAAAATTTTCTTCGCATTAATATCAGAAATTTAATATCTAAAATGTGCTCGATGACCTTCGCTGTTTGAAATTACTAAAAATTCAATAAAAGTGAGCAAAATTTATGTAAAATTAATATTTTTATGCTAAAAACAAACATATATACCCTAAAATACGTAACAACGCTACCGTAAATCCATATTTTTGACGTACGTATAGAGCATTTTTGAATAAGCCAATCAGCTGAAAAGAAGGCGTGGTTTAGGTTTTCGCGCTCTAGCAAGCGTCTCTGATTGGCTAAATCCTTATTTCTTATTTCTTAAGTTAAAATGAATTTAACTTCATATTTTAGAAATAAGGATTGTTATATATTTCTGAAATAACTTAAGCTTATTTCTACAATGGGAATGCCCTTTATTTCTGAAATAAGACCTTATTTCTGGCGTCTTATTTCTTATTTCTGCCCAGTTGGAACCGGCCCTATTAACCGATTGACAGCGCGGGCTCATCAATTCTGTGAAATGGCTATAGCCGAGCTATAGCCGGGCTATACCGATTCATAGTCAAAACCGGCTATTCCTAGTCAAAACACGGCTATAGCGCTAATAGCCGATTGCCAGCGCGGGCTCATTAATTCTGTGTAATGGCTATAACCGAGCTATAGCCGGGCTATACCGGCTATTCGTAGTCAAAACACGGCAATAGCGCTAATAGCCGATTGACAGCGCGGGCTCATTAACTCTGTGAAATGGCTATAGCCGAGCTATAGCCGGGCTATACCGGCTATTCCTAGTCAAAAGACGGCAATAGCGCTAATAGCCGATTGACAGCGCGGGCTCATCAATTCTGTGAAATGGCTATAGCCGAGCTATAGCCCGGCTATACCGGCTATTCCTAGTCAAAAAACGGCAATAGCGCTAATAGCCGATTGACAGCGCGGGCTCATCAATTCTGTGAAATGGCTATAGCCGAGCTATAGCCCGGCTATACCGGCTATTCCTAGTCAAAACACGGCTATAGCGCTAATAGCCGATTGACAGCGCGGGCTCATCAATTCTGTGAAATGGCTATAGCCGAGCTATAGCCCGGCTATACCGGCTATTCCTAGTCAAAAAACGGCTATAGCGCTAATAGCCGATTGACAGCGCGGGCTCATCAATTCTGTGAAATGGCTATAGCCGAGCTATAGCCCGGCTATACCGGCTATTCCTAGTCAAAACGCGGCTATAGCGCTAATAGCCGATTGACAGCGCGGGCTTGGCAGATTAGTAGCCAAGTAGCCAGCCTCGGTCGGGTCGCCGGGTAATTAGTTGAATTTTAAAGTAACCAAGAGTACCTATCGACTAGAGTTCCTTCCTTAAGGAAATTTTGCGTGCCGGGCCCGGGCCGGGCCGACCTCTTCGCTCGCGGGCCCGACCCGCGGCCCGCGGCCCACCACCGGCCCGGCGGGCCTGTGGTGGGCCGGGCCGCTGGCCGGGCCGGGCCGGAGGTGGGGCGGGCCGCGGGCCGGGCTGGGCCGGAGGTGGGGCGGGCCGCGGGGCCAAGTTTAAAAAATGCCAAATTTTTCCAAAAAAGCCAAAACTTTCGAAAAACACTACTAAAGCAAATTCAAACACATAAACACTCATATGACAATACAGCGGAGTATTTACGTGCAAACTAAATGGCACAAGCATAGAAACAAACGACATAAAGTATCAATTACGTTGGTGGATTTAGGTTTGCATAGGATCACCTTGAATTTATGGTTGCATATAGCAATCCTTGCTTAGAAAAACATCACAAGTTTGTGTCTGAATCATATTTTAAGACTAGTACAGGTGAAATTACAAATTACATTACAAATCCAGAAATTTATCGAAAATTCAATTCAAAAGTACATAGGTAGGCTCAGGGAAAAGCTACTTTGTTAGATAGTAGACTAGTTATACAATTTTTAGCCTTTTTGGCAGTTTTTTGTGCAATTTGGTGGAATTTCCAATTTTAATCCTGGTCAGTCCGCGGCCCTCGGCCCACCACAAGCACCGCCCGGCCCACCACCGGCCCGGCCCGGCCCGCGGCCCGGCCCGGCCCGGCCCGCGGCCCGGCCCGGCCCGGCCCGGCCCGCGGCCCGGCCCACCACCGGCCCGCCGGGCCGGTGGCGGGCCGCGGGCCGAAAACTTTGGCGGGCCTGGCCGGGCCGGGCCGACCACTCAAAAAACCGGCCCGGGCCCGTCCCGCGGCCCGCCACCGGCCGCGAAGGAACTCTAATCGACGTATTAGACATGTTTATTATAAGTACTTTATCACACGTACGACAGGAGTACAAAGGCCCTTTGCAGTCAGCAGCAGGACGGGGGAGAGGTGAAGCACCTGTCTGGTGGGGGGGTGAGGATGCCTTCTGAAACCCAAACCCGCCACGCCTGTCTAGAGTTCAAGGCGTGTAAATGAAGGTGCCGCTAACTCTTTCTGAGTGGGTGTAAAGGTTCAAAGATAGTCTATCAGGATAACGAGGGGTGAAAATAAAGTCTTGCCGCTAATTCTATGTGAGGGAGGTATAAAGGTGCAAAACTAATCTGTCAAGGTAACGAGGGGTGAAATACAAGCTAGCCGCTATCTCTATCTTCGGGGGCTAGGAAAAGTCGTGATACATGGGAATGTGACCGGTTAAACTCGTATAAGAACTATAAGTAAGCAGTAAGGACTACCAAAAGTCTATAAATCACATATGTCATTATCGATTTTCGGTCCACTGGATGTCGTGAATGTGTATGTTGCTGAGGGAAAAAGTTCCTGGGTTCGACCTCCTTTTCAACATCCTAGTACCACCGCTGGCTACTGATTTGTACACCCTAGTTTTGAGAATAATATATATTCTCAGGGGTGTTGCGGCTCTATTACACCCTATTTTTTTGTATTTTTTCCTATTTTTTCGACCACCTCCTATTTTTTCGTATGTTTTAGGAAAAATTCCTATTTTTTCAAAATTTCATTGGAATGCATTAATTTTAAGGCAAAGTTATGAAACTGCCACTGCGTTTACAAACATCAAATCACAGATTTAGGTTACCCAATAACTTGCAATTATATACTTGAGTCTGACGTCGATGACACCACAGTGCTGCTTGCGGGTCGAAATTTCCAATCCAGGTCACATTTACATAGTTAGTCACTTTATTTTATTCACCAATATCTCCATTTCGATAAAGTGAACCCTTCTTACCCGCCAGATAGAGTTTATATACTCTTCTCTGTTTGATTCCTAGATTCAGGAGCCCAATCTAACATACATAGAAACAAGTTTTCTAAACATAGAAACAACAACAACAACAACAACAACAAAGACAAAATTCTCTTGCCTCGTTTTTGGGAAATTACTAAGGTGAAACTTTAGGAAGTCCAGAGTATAGAGGGGTCCCCGGTCCAGTGTGTTCATAGACAAGAGCGTACCCAGGGGGGTGGGGCGGGAATGAGGGGAATTCCCCCCCCCCCCAGTAATTTTCCCTCATGATTTTTTACACAAGGGTTTCCCTTTGGTTTGTGTGGTCCGGCCGGAAAAATTTTCTGATACTGTCTCCAGTTGACCAAATTTGGCCTAAAAATCAAATAATTTTCCCAATTTTTTTTCTGGGGTCTGCCGTCCTCTGGCCCCTGCGACTCTGTGGCTTATTGTTCCTTAGTTGTTACTATCTTTCATGAAAGCCTATTCATGTCTACACGTCACACGACTATATTATGCTACATTTACTTGTGTCTGTCTGATGTGACGTTCCCGTCATTTCTTTTGAATTTTGTTGGAAAAAATTTCTGATACGTCTCCAGTTGACCAAATTTGATCTGAAACAATGGAAAAATCGCCGATTTTTTCCTAGAGGCAGCCGCCCCAAGACCCCTGTAACTTTGTGGTTCAGTAATGTTGCGTTTATAAGGCGTTTTATGAGTGTTAAAATTGTTAGAACGTGCATTTTAACCTATTACAGAAAATCGAAAAGTCCCAAAATTTTTTTCAAGGTGCGCTACTGCTAAAAACTGTGGGTTCAGAATCAGGTAACAATATTATATACCTTTGGAACAAAATGCTGCTCTGGTCCATGACCAAAAATTCACAGGAACCCTTGGTTACCTATTCATCTTTCACAAGAGCTCTACTTTTTGGAGTTCACGAACTCACGAGACTAAACGGCTTAAAAATTATGCTGAAAAATGCCATTCCAAAACCTCCGGTTTAAACGGACTTAACTTTTAGCGCGCTGCTTTTTCATTGGACTAAACGGACTTGATGTTAAGCGTGCATGCAGTCCCGTGGTAGTTTTGGAATGGGGTCAGACTAAAATTAAGCCGTTGACTTATTTTAACTCGTTTAGTCCGTTTAACCAGATTTGCCATTCCAAAGCCTTGGACTAAAATAAGTCCAGTCCGATAAATTCAGTAAAAGAATAGGCCCTAAGAGCCTGTGTAGCCGCTTTTATTGTTGCTGAAGCCGTCAGTATCTTGTACTGAGACGAAACAACCACAGTGTAATGTTACACAGGTCCAATATTTCTGTACAAAGTCCGTCAAAAAGTCGTATTTTTTGCTCAAAAATTCCTATTTTTTCCTATTTTTCTCTAGGAAATTCCTATTTTATTTCCTATTTTTTCGTAAAAGGGACCCAACACCCCTGTAATCTGCCAATCTGCCCCGCTAAGCTATATATTAGATCGATCTGAATGAGTAAAATATTGATTGAACGACTAAGCAAAAAAATTTGTGAAGAATTTACAATAGTGCCAGTTGGCAACAAAATCCACGGGAGAACCCCGCCTCACAAGTCGCAGGGCGGGTCAAGGTTAAGCCACGTTTAAACAAATTTCTTTGCGACATCAACACAGTACACGCTACTGTTGTTTTGATACCGCAAGATAATTTAAATATGATATAAATATGATACTTGGAATTTAAATAAAATACTTTTGATATTTGATACTTGAAAAAAATTTAAATATGATATAAATACAATACTTTGAATTTAAATATGATACTTTTGATATTTGATACTTGAAAAAAATTTAAATATGATATAAATATGATATCAAATAATTTAAATAAAATACTTTTGATATTTGATACTTGGAAAAAATTTAAATATGATATAAATACAATACTTTGAATTTAAATATGATACTTTTGATATTTGATACTTGGGAAAAATTTAAATATGATATAAATATGATACTGAATAATTTAAATATAATACCATAATTTAAATATGATACTTTTGATACCAATTTTAATATTGATACCCGTATCAAAAGTATTAATACCCAAGTATCATATTTATATCAAAAGTATCAAAATGCTACAAAACCAAACGAACTACCAGCCTACTGCCTATTCATTGATTTTCTTAGACTTTTCCGCCTGAAATTTTACACAAGGGTGCCCCTTTTTTGTTTTTATGGTACAGCTCAACTGGTAATGCCCTCTAAAATACAGAAACGGAGCAGTAGCCAATCAAAAAAGGAGGGGAGCTAAAGGCGAGATCAAAGAATGCCGCCGTTATTAGCCTGCACAAACATAAAAAGGTGCCGTCTTTAAGCGTGGGAATCAAAATTTTAATATTAAATATGATACTGGAATTTAAATACAATATATAATTTTGATACTTTGAAAAAATTTAAATATGATATAAATACAATACTTTGAAATTAAATATGATACTTTTGATATTTGATACCCGGAAAAAATTTAAATATGATATAAATACAATACTTTGAATTTAAATATGATACTTTTGATATTTGATACTCGGAAAAAATTTAAATATGATATAAATACAATATCTTGAATTTAAATATGATACTTTTGATATTTGATACTCGGAAAAAATTTAAATATGATATAAATATGATACCAAATTATTTAAATATGATACCATAATTTAAATATGATACTTTTGATACCAATTTTAATAATGATACTGGTATCAAAAGTATTAATACCCAAGTATCATATTTATATCAAAAGTATCAAAATGGTATCAAAACAACAGTAGTACACGCATACACACACCACCTGGGGCCTGTTGCTCAACTTTACGGGTGGATTTCACGAAGATGGTTTTCGTTTTACTAAACCATTGGTTTTACGTACGTTTTGCATGATTTGCACGTAATTTCATCACAAAATATCGAATGATTCGTTACGAATTTCGTGGATTTTCTTAAACCATTGGTTTAACTCAGTTGAAATTTCAGCAAAATAGCTGTGCTGCAGGTTTGAAATTTCAACTGAGCTATAAAACCATGGTTTAAGAAAATCTACGAAATTCGTAACGAATCATTCGATATTTCGTAATGAAATTACGTGCAAATCATGCAAAACGTACGTAAAACCAATGGTTTAGTATAACCACCTTTGTGAAATCCACCCTACAAGTCTTACAATTGTAGCAATTGTAAGTGCAAAATCAGGTGATTCGTTACGAACTCATCGTATGAATTCATTACGAATCACCTGATTTTGCACTTACCTACAATTGTTACAATTGTAAGATTTGTAAAGTTGAGCAACAGGCCCCTGTTTGGAAATTAAGTTGTCCGTTTCCTTATTTAAGGCTGGTATACATGAACCGGCTTTATAATTTTTTCTCGTCTCATTCCACTACATAACTACACCGCACATAAGTGTAAGTTGATAATGAGTTTATTAACTTTATATCTGTATACCTATATCTTATCCCTATTTATTATTAGGAACTCCTGGTATGAGTGGTCTTCACTTCCGCTATCCAACAGAAGTCCAAGGAATATTTATCAAATATCGTCCAAATATAATATATTGATTAGTGATGTGGATCGGAAATGTGTCCGAAATTTTGATGCCGATCCGATCCGGATGCTTGATTGGCGATCCGATCCGATCCGATCCAGGCCCGGATCGGCCGATCCGATCCGATCCGCCTATCCGATCCGATTCAAAATTGCGTAACTTTGATGAAAGCTAAAAGTCTCACTTTTGTAGAAATATGTATAACTTTCAGAATGAATATATTGCTTTAAAAACTTTATAAGTTTGTATATAGACGATTAGGTAGATGGCATTTTTGCAATGAGAGTTAGTTAAACAATCCCACGACCAAATTTTGATTAATTGAAAAATGGAAATGTCGTAAAAATTTTGAGTCACTACCGCAAGTCGTTGATACCCACGGGTTGGGTTGGATGGAAAATTTGAGCCGTGGGTCTACCCTTGGGTACCCACTTCAGGCGGCGCGGTGTCACGGGGTAAATCATCCCCCCTAGAAAATCATCCGGGGGGATGAAATACCCCGGGGCAAATCATCCCCCCGGATAAAATACCCCGGGGCAAATCATCCCCCCGGATAAACTACCCCAAACATAACTTTAACCAGTGGAACAGTCACGGGGCAAAGCATCCCCCCTAACAAATCATCCCAACTTACAAATTTGACAAAGGAATCATCTGTCTAGCTATTCCAAAATAATTTTTGCGCATTGGATATGTTGAGCAACCTGAGCAACCGTGCGCTTGACTTTTTGAAGGCTAGTTAGTATTAAATTACAAAATTCAGAAAAAATCTGCAATTCCAAAATTTCCAAAACTCCAAAATCAGATGCACACAAAGTTGACTGCTGGTGTCGCAATTAACAATAGGTAGGTAGGGCTAAATAGGGTAGAGGGCTTGTCTTGTCCCGAACTTTTCTAATTTTTAGAAAGGTTTGTATTTGTTCCGCCGTTTTGGGGATTTGAACTAATTAGACAAAATTTCCAATTTTTTGCCTAAAAGTGGGAAATAATCGAAACTAAGATACTGGGAAGTATTTTACAGCGATTTGGGGCAAATTTTGAGCTTTTGGGCACTTTGTTTTCAGCAGCAATGAGGGGGGGCTTGTCCCGATTTCTCAAATCTGGATGGCGGCTTGTCCCTAACTCTCAAATCTGGGGGCGGCTAGTAGTATATAGTGAGTTAATTGAGGGCTGTTTGGACCGGGAGCAGATGGTTATTTTTTGGTAAGCAAATGGTTAAATTTTGGTCATTTCTTACTGTCTGATGTGTTAATCATAGGCAGAATTTATCGATTTTTGTGGTTTTGCATGGTCATTAGTGTGTCTTTCGTGGTAAAAAATTGGTCAGGCAATGGGCCGGGAGCGTTTTAAATAGTTATTGATCATTTTTATTGTTAATAACAAGCTAGTTTAGCGATTTTTGCGGGTTTGCATGGTCATAATTGTGTTTTTAGCGGTAAAAATTTGTTCGTGCGTTGGGCCGGGAGTGCGTCGAAAAAGTTATTCATAAAATTTATTATATTCTTCCGATTAATTTTATTATTTTTGTACAAGTCCAGTGTGTCTAGTTTAGACTAGTTCGATCAAAACCGTAAGTACCGTCGCGTTTTTAAAAACTACATTTTGAAATTTCACATTTTTCAAATTTTAGCATTAGTGCAACCACAGGAGACATTAGATCAAAAACCAGCAGGATTCTCTAGGCTAAGCTGGCAGGATTTTCCCTGAGAATTTAGATTTTTTAGTACCTAAGCCTGAGCCTAAGCCTCCGAACATAAGACTGATACTAAGTCTAAGCCTAAGCCCCATACCAAGCCTAAACCTTGCCTAACCCAAGCCTAGGTTAAGGCCAAGTTTGAATTTGGTCAAAAATTGGACGATTCTGGTGAATTTGGCCAATTTTTCGGAAGGAACGGGGTCAACGTGCCTTTGTTTTGATGATTCTAAAAAATTCGGGTTAAATGCAGTTGGGGGGGGGTAGTGGACCTATTTTTTAGTACAGCACCTTGGGGGAAGCATTTGCCTTTAATCATCATAAATTAAAAAATATTTAATTCCAATTAGCTAAATCCAGGCCTGTTTACATAATCTGTCAGCAGTCACAATTTGGTCCCTTTTGGTAATTTGGTAAGGCAAATCCATAGAAATAACATGCCGACGGCAAAGCCTAACAAATGCTTGACTATATGGTGCTTGGTTTGGAGTCGCAGACAGTAAGATCTTTGCAATATTTGCAGAATCTTGACAAATGCGTGCAGTGCTGCATATGATTGATTCCGCGTCTGTCAAATGAAACCTCCAACTCCAAGCTCTAAAAGTGAAAAGGCTCTGGTTAAAATTGAGATTATTCTCATCAGCTGATCTGATTCTGTAATCGTTGTATTCAGAAATCGAATCTAGTTCCACTCTGAGTATAAAGTGTGAATCTGAGAGACTGTCACATCGAATATCTAAGCAAAACTCTCAAAACCTTCTTCTTTAATAAATAGTTCCATTTATTGACAAATAGACCACTTAGCCATGTGTAACTTATAATGAGATCTAGCTTTTATAAATCCGTATCGTCTAAGGCAACAAGGATGAGTGTTCGTTCGTCCTTCGAGGCAACCAGTGGTTTCAACTGCTGACAGCTCTTGAGCTCGTGGATATAGAACAACTAAAATTCCAGTCACTCTATATAACTGCTGTTTGATCTGATGTTTTTATTGAGCGTTCAAGTTGCAGTTCTATCCCAACATCTCAGCCGGGCAATTTTAATTTTTTTTAAACCGTTTTAGCGCCTAAACGGTTTCTTGCGCCGTTTTGTTTTGAATAGATAAATTAATGTGCACATCTTCTACGATCAAATAGCGAAAAAAACTGAATTTCTAATTTGAGCGGCTTGAGTTATTATCATTTCTTTTTTTAGCCGAAAAATTAGTATAGTAAGGTAATTAAAACATACTAATAAAACATGCTAATTATTATTACAAGTCTAGTGCGTCTAGTCTAGACTTGTTCGACCGTTCCTTGTGGTAAATTTAGGATTTACAGGAAATTATTAAAACGCAATATTTTTTCAGAAGTTTTGCCTAACTGCAAAGAATTGAGATTTGATCAAACATTGTGTGATCCATGTGGTCAGTCAGCCTCTTAAGCCAAGGCTTTACTGGTCATAGTTTTTGATAGCGTAGAGGTACTACAATAATAATAGCATCATTCGTAAGCAAATTTAGAGATCTTTCAAATGATGGGTGACATGGCCCTGCAAGTTGACGTTAAGCTTGCGTCATAATTTATAATTGGAATTTTAAGCGTTTAAAGGTGAATGGCATACGTCAAGTATGGTATCATTCGAAAGCGCCTACTGTTCTGAGTCGAAAGGCGTCAATTTTACGTTTTTACGTTAACGCTGAGGCAAGTTACAACGGTCTGAATATTTGCGAGTTAAATAAGACTGTAGTATCATCTTACATTCAACGTAGTAGAGGTTCGAGCCCGAAAATGACAGTATGAAAATTTTTAATTTTTTTCAAACCGGTGTAGCGGTTAAACGGTTCCTTTACGAACTGACTTTGAATAAAAAAATTTTTGGCCACGCTGTTGGCTATCTGATAACGTAAAAATGACGTTTCTGCGTCGAGCCGATTCTAAGTTATTATCGTAATTATTTTTGAGCAAGAAAGTTTATATAGTATAGTAAGGTAAATAGTAAGGTAAATATATTGCAACAAATTATTGTTCCTTCTAGAGAAGGAACCTTTGTCATCGGTTTTTGCTCCGATAACAGAAATACGTAATTTGTGCAGCAGGCTGGCCTATGATTTACGTGTAATCCTAGCCCCCGCTCTATTTTTCCTTCGTGGGGGGTGCTGTTTCAACAAAAACTGAACATAAACCTAAAACTTTTAAAAAAGATCACCAATGATGATTTAAAGAACCTGAAAAAAAACAAAAAAGATTAGTTTGAAAAAAAAGTTTGACATTATATTATCTTCGTCGTAAGAAGTTTTGTAATTCTTCGTTGTGTCAATGTGAACCCCCCCTGTTCTAGACTTTGTAATAATCACAAATTGACATTTGGCAATGTGACTGTCCAATGCGAGTCGATATGCAAATTAGAAGTATCCTTTGTCCAATAAGCATCAAGACGTGGGCGGGTCTTTTAAGTTAGATCGATTTTGATTGGATGATGAGCGGACAGCAGATAATAATATGCAAATTAGATCTTTAATGTTTGCAGCTCAATATGAACTCGACATTAACACTGGTGTAAGGCGACTCATGCCGCACATACGAATGGCCCAAGCAGGAACAGAGGGTACCGGCTATCTAGGGGAGAGTCATCCCTCGCCCGTAGCCTCGACCGCTCCACCGGCGGGGCTTCCAGGCATGATGAGCGGGGTCTACCGTACGGGCCGGGGTTGCCGGACACCGACAGGAAATGGGGCTTACCTACTCTACGGGGCAAGGCGCAGTAGGCGCAGCACACAGAGCAATCACGGCCCATTAAGCCTGAATGGGCTTTCCGGGGCTAGGTAGCGGATGGAAGGGGGCCTGATCACGGCGCATACGGAACGCAGAGGTGGCAGGGCCTCTCTAGGCCGATACTGCCCGGGGACTACGAATAACTATTGAGACGGCAGGGCTCTACGCCAAAACTGCCCAACAAGAACGCGAACGCAACCCGTAAATTTGGCAGGATTTAATGAAGGAAACATGGCGGGTAAGTAAATGCCATTTCGGCAGAAACCAAAGTGAACAGACGAATAATAATATACCGCCGCATAGGGCAAACGCGCACCAACACACTGACTATTTTACAGGCAGGCTACTAAACGTTACACATAACTGAGCGTACATACACAGGAGGAATACCGAGTACGTACATAATGTTAAAATATATTGAGCGTTAATTCATAAATGTGAATATGTAAAAGGTACGTTAGATGTGAATAAGGGAGTAAGGGAGGGTCTCCCAAGTGAAGCCTTACAGATCTTCCCCTCCTCACTTAATTGTGCTTCTGCACAATTAGGCAAGAAGCGAGAAAACCGTAAGCCGACACAGGTGGGGTGGTGGGAGTAGGAGTTGGGTGAATTTTGAGAGAATTTAGGTAGAATTTTTACCCCGGGAGGGTTCTTCCCCTCCTCACTTATGAATTTGCCCACACAATTTATACCCCAAAAATATACCACTACATAATATATTACTACATACAAAATACACACACAGTCACTAAACAAATCACTGAGTTATCCATGAGGTTGATTAGTTCCAAAGCAAGTGAGGTAAGTTAGACGAATTTTGGCGAATATACAAAGCACTGGTTAGTGTACACGATCACAAGTATGACGAAAAAGTTCAAAATAAGGCAAGTACAGCTCTAGTAAACGGCACAAGGCAAGGTACAGTTAGTATACAGTCTGTACAAGGCTCACAGTTCATACGGTTAATACAGTCTATACAGTTCACAGTTCACAGTTCGTGATCCTCAGGCATTCCGAGGTGCGTAGGGGTACTCTACGGGGCAAGGCGCAGACGGCAGGGCTCTACGCCAAAACTGCCCAACAAGAACGCGGACGCAACCCTTAAATTTGGCAGGATTTAATGAAAAAAACATGGCGGGTAAGTAAATGCCATTTCGACAGAAACCAAAGTGAACAGACGAATAATAATATACCGCCGCATAGGGCAAACGCGCACCAACACACTGACTATTTTACAGGCAGGCTACTAAACGTTACACATAACTGAGCGTACATACACAGGAGGAATACCGAGTACGAACATAATGTTAAAATATATTGAGCGTTAATTCATAAATGTGAATACGTAAAAGGTAAGTTAGATGTGAATAAGGGAGTAAGGGAGGGTCTCCCAAGTGAAGCCTTACACTGGTGTGTGGATTGTTAGAACTGAAGCGCGTCGCATCACGCACGCGTTGTGCACTTTCAATGCTTCGGTGCTGCACAACTCATAGGAGGTTTCTAGTGAGGTGGATGTTGCGCATTGGTTTTTAGATCTGGCAGTGACGTGGAGGTGGTGGTGCTGCTTAGCAGTCAGCCAACCGCCTGGGGGTTTGTGCCAAGTGCTGACTACCCTAAAGGGGTGACGGCTCCCATGTGTATCTATGCTATTTGCAAGCCTCGCTTGGTATAGAAGAGGGTGGTTTTTTTAAAGTCAAACTACGTTTACTGCTACCCCGCTGACAGTGTATGTATTTAATTTACAGTTTACACTGTATACACGAAAGACCCTGGCGTCTATACTCTACACGGTCGGGGCTGGGGGTGGGGAACTTTGCATAGGTACCTATTACTAGGTAGTACAAAAAAGTATCCTATGAATTTGGCTCTTAATTGTTGAAATAAATGATGACTAAAAGAAAGAAAATCTAGATTATTACAGAAAATATATGAAACTCCAGCGTGAAGCCATTGTACATGCTAGTTGCTTGACGGCAACTGTGACTCTGTGAGCTCTGCATTGTGTTACTGTGTTACTCTGATTAATTCTGTGCAATTCTGTTCTGTGTTTATGATTCGCTTTAGTGACTCACACTTATTTGCGGACAAAGCCCTTGCCAGACAAACAGCACAGGCAGACATCAATACAATACAGCAGTACAGCAATTAAATGCAGAACAAGCAACCATAAATTTCGGACTAAATTCACAGCCAAGACAACAGCGGAAGCGAATTGCACTGGCCAAGCCAATGCAACAGCCAGCAAATTCGATCAGCGGCACCATCACAGAGCACAAACTGGCATTCTATCTGTATTAAAATGGTCTATCGGTAGTCGGTACAATAAGTTTAGAAGGCGTCACATCACCATCATCCATCGGTACAATCGTGCTATATATATTTTGCGCTGATTTGTGACTTGAAAAAATAACGAATCGTGTGTTATACGTGTTAGAAGGTTTCTGTAGGACAGTAAGAATGAGTAGATGCTACCTATTCTACCTATTTTCAAATATATATTAACATCTCTGGGGAGGAACCCTGTCCCTTTTAGGGGCAACTTGTTTTGTTTTATGTGCGTTATAATTTTTTTATTATATAATGATTAGTTAGTTTATTTATTGTTTAATGTTATACTGTTATGCTAATGTTCTCCTGCGCAAGTTTTTTAGTATACGGATTCCGATTTTATTGCTAATTACTACTAAGAAATTATTTATTTATTGTTACATACCCCTGGTACAAAATTATTCATCACTACGTAGCTGATGGTTTCATTGTATTACGGTGTAAGTATTGTGTAATAGCTAAATAACAACTGATATTGATCGTTATTACACAATTATTGTCTAGCTTAATTACGGCATGTTTTTAAGGAATTTGCAATAGCGAGATTTGAACAAAATATATTTACTGTTTTTACGTGAGCTACTGTCTAGTTTAATGAAGGTATTGCTTTAAGTATTGGGCAATAGTAATGTAACAACAAAATATATTGACCGTTACTACATAGCTATTGTCTGGCTTAGTTGCGCCAATGAGTAAGTATTGCGCAATAGTAATGTGACAACAAATTATATTAGTCGTGTATATGTAGCTACTGGCTTGTTTGCGCCATTATTAGGTAGTTATAACAGCAAAATATATCGACCGTTATTACAGCTATTGTCTGGTTTTGTGCAATAGTTATATGACAACAAAATATAGCGACCATTTACTTACCAAAATATTACCACAAAACACACACTAAAGACCATTCAAAACCACAAAAATCGATAAATTATGCCTATGATTAACACATAAAGCCCGGTTCATACTTGTCCTTAAGAATATAGGGACAGGGACAAGGACAATTTTGGGACAGCTGCTGTGGAAAATGTACTTCATCGTTTGTGCTAATTTTTGGAATGGAAACATGAATTTACTAAAAATTACTGCATGCGAAAAAATAGCAGAAACGATTGCGTCAATTTTCAACACCAGCTATCCCAAGTTTGTCCTTGTCCCTGTCCCTATGTTCTGTAATAAATAATGTAACAAAGTAATAAATAATGTAACAAATGTAACAAACGTAACAAATGCGCTAAAAAGTTCTAACGTTTGTTATAAAAGTAATCTATAACGTGAAGCAACTGCTACAGTTTAACTAATTGCATCAAGCTTTTTGAAAATTGCCTTAGCAATAAATTCAGTGTAATTAAATGTTCAACTAATGTTTCTGTCAAGAATAGTTGACTTGAAAATAGGAGTTTCGCAGAATTTGCACAACTCCTAAGCGAGAAGGGCGGGCTAATTACCTTTAGCCCTACCTTATTTCGTAGGTAGCTAACAAAAACAGCCGATATAAAAGGACGCCTATTTTCAATCGGGGCAGTTGCTACACCAATTCTCTGAAAGTAACTGGCTGGCTTTACCTAGCCCCAGTTTCTAATAGTGTTTCTTCCTCGTTTTATTAAGGGCCATTACCTTGGTCCCGGTCTCAGCTAATTTACTCCCCTACGAACGGATTTTGTGTGTTGTGCAGTTTCAACCGTGTAATCAATACAATTACTGTATTTTTATCTTTGTGTCGTAGTACTGTTGCTTAGGGTTTAGGATTATTAGTACCAAATAGTCATTACACGTGGCTTTGTAGAGCTATCCAAAGAGCCATTACATTTGGCGCTGCGAGTAGGGTAGCTCTACTGGTACAACCTGTTTTCAGATCCGTATTCGCCATACAGTTACGGATTCGCCATACTGCGCATTCGCCATACTGTAAATTTGTCATACTGACACGGATACTATCCTTTCTTGTTCTTATATCCTCTGACTTTCTCTGTTAACGTATTTTGTTGTTTTTAAGCTATTTTTTAAATTTTTTTTTGCCATTTACAAGTGATACCTTACCCGGTTTTCACTGGCTAGATACGTACTGATAGGACAATTTACTTCCTATGAGCGAGGGTTTTTCAGTAACTAACGAGGAAGAAGAAGAGAACCCATATACAATAAGTACTAGAGGATTAAGATATCTAGGGAGAATAAGTCAAAGTATGGAACGGGAGTTAGCTGATTTGAGAGAGGAAATAACGCAACTGAGTGAAGCAACGGTTTCCTTGCGAGCTAACGAACGCCGCCGAACCGGACGCTATTTAAATTTACCGTTTTTTTATGGGGATATAGGTGAGGATTTTGAAGAGTTTCATGAGCTTTTCGAGCTGCTAAGTCGTGCCGAGGAGTATACCGAGGCCCAAAAATTGGTTAAGCTCCCAGCTTATTTGAGAGAGAATGCCCTTGAGGTATATCGAGGATTACCTGAGGCAATAAAGGGCAATTACCAGGCCCTGTGTCACAGCCTCAAAGAAGCTTTTCATCCCCCAGCAAAGGAGCTAGTTAGTTCAGAGGAGCTTCACAACCGTTCGCAATTACCAGGCGAATCGGTTGCTACCTATGCTCGCGAACTACAAAAACTAAGTAGGGCTGCATATCCAAACATGGAAACACCAGCCCGTCAGGATATGCTCCGTGGACTGTTTCAGGCCGGCATTCGAGCTGACATCAAGGACAGAATGGGATTCCTACCTCGATTGCCTGCAACGTTTGACGATGCTGTTACCGAAGCAAAAAGGCAAGAGGCTTTCTTGGCACGACACCAAACAGGTAAAAAGTCACCGGGATCTGATTCTGGTGCCTTAGAAATGGCTTCTTTACTTAAGGAAATTAAAGAATTAAGAATGGCGCAGGAAAAATCGAAACAAACAAGAATTCGTGGCTCTAGTGCGCCTCGGGTCAATGTGATTTCCGAAGACGTACCCGAATGGCGACAGGAGTTTGAAGGCCTAGAACGACGGACTAAAGAAATGTTTGAAACATTACGAGAAGACCTAAAAAACTGTCAATCGACCCACATGTATCAAAGGAATGTGAATAAAGAACGTGAAAACACTCCGGTTTCGGCACCAAATAGAAACCGAAAACGTAGTCCACCAAGGTGGACCGCAACAGGAAAACCGATTTGCTTGAAATGCAAGAAAGTTGGGCACTATATGAATATGTGCCGGAGCGGACGATCAGAGCCGCAACAGAGCCGTTTGGTTGGAGCCGGCCCTAGAAGCCATATGCGCCCTGGCAGCAACATGGTTGTTAGCAATTTTGTCGGCACTGGAGAAACTGAGGAACCAAACGAGGGACCAGCACGTGATGCTGTTGATGTCGACCGGTTGGTCGCGGAAAATGAATTCTTGTGGGAAGAACTTAACCGTCACCCACAGTTTCATAATGGCCCTATGGTGGGTATGGTCTGCGTAGTGCAGGAAAAAGATTTAGACGAGTGTCTCGGAAGAAATCAAGATCTGGAAGATCGCCGTGGGCCCACGGAAGTAACTGTCTACCCCAGGCACAATAGTCTCATGTCCCCCCTGCGGCGGAAAAGACATGCGCCTAGTCGAAATTGGCGTAAGTTGGAATTATCAAGAGTTTCCCTACTCCTGGTAATCTCTGGTATTATTATGGCTATTACAGGTAGCCATGCAACTAAATTGAACTCGTTTCCGATGGTTTGTAATCCACGTGGTGAGAAAGTAGTGTGGCAACTTCCAGGTCCTGTTGACTGCGCAACCAACCTGCCGAGCAGTTCAGCATCAGACCTGTATCACACAACACTGCAGCTGTACAAACGGAACCATGTACAGTACGATAGCGAAGGTTTTAGATGCATGATAATTAGAAAGGAGATTCAAACGTTTACATACTTTTTCAACGACGAACACATGAAAAAGGAAAATATAGAAGATCTTTCCGTAAGCCCTGTCGAATGCAGAAGAATGATGGAGTTTAAGAAGTGTCAGCACGGAGATTTAGTTCAAAAAGGAGAACTATTTCAGACCCAAAATGAAATTAAATGGCAATACAGTGGTGGCGGTGTGCACTGTTGCTCATGGAAAAAGTTTCAAGCAACCAATTGCTTTGTCTACCCAGTGCATGTGTACAAACGACACGGTTCTAGTACTATGGAAAGCACAGCTGGTGACGTGAAACATTGTGACTATCATGAAGAAGAATGTGCACTAGCATCTGGTGGAGCCCTTATATGGAAAGCTAACAAAGAAGAGAAATGTCGTTTTACCCTCTGGAAAAATATTGATGGCGAAAGAATGGGCAGCGCTTGGCTTTCATATAACCATAACATAGCACTGACCACTACAAACAATATGGAAACTCTTGACTGTGACGGAAACAGAATCAAACTTTCCGATCAAGGAATTGCGTTTAAAATTCTTGGAGAAAAACTGATCACACCAGCAACAGCACAACAGGTAACCAACCTGCAGCAGCGAAGTCATCAGCGGAGAAAACGATGGATAACGAATTCTGAGCGATCTAACAAAGAAAACAACACAAATCTAGAGATACAAGGAATTGTCACAACAGATCTTTTAGCAGCCAGTATGCAAGCAGTTGAACTTGATATTGAACAATCAATGCAGCATGCTTTTAATCGTGCCCTTCATGCCACTTGTACGACAATGCAGACAATTTCGAAGCTAATGTGGGCGGAATTACAAAACCAGCCCACAATGGCCATGCGACAACTGTTAGGACGATCTGAACTAATGGCAAAAGCAGGCGGATCAGTTGTAGAGACATTGTCTTGTCAACGCATCAATAAAACCCGGCTAACCTTTCTGCCAATGGAACAGGAGTGTACTAGCAGAATACCACTACAGTTTTATGTTGGCAACGAAGTACATTCAGGTTATTTAGACCCATCAACAAACATAGTCACAACTGACAGTAGTACCGTACCCTGCGACCAAGTAGCAGAAGTTCCAGTGGAAATGGACGGGCAGGGGTATTTATACAATCGCTACACTGGTAGAATGTTGAAAGTGGACCGAAGCCAGGAACGGATATTGGAATTGTTTCAACCCATGTTCACTGGAAGTTTATTACTGAATACAACAACCATCTTCCATCAAATGGTCATGTACAACTGGTCAGAATTTCAAGCTCATATATCTTTGAATGATATCATGGGAGGCATCAGGAAACAAAACATGGTATTGCGCGAGCTTGGAGCTTTAGGAAGTCCCACACCAGCGATTGCCGTCGACTCTATAGTAGAAAAAGTAATGGAAAAGGGATATTTTGGATTCCTAACTGGACTACGAGTAAACGCCTGGCAAATTTGGGTATTTTTAGTTTGCCTGTATGTAACACTGGCGGCTTTAGCAACTCACTGCTTGCCAAACTCATTCAAAACGTCAATAGTGAATTTTCCTGAAATAATTCAACTCGCGTTAAGCCGCCTGCGTGGATCAAACGAGAGCGTTTTAGCGGCTGATGAAAGGACACAAGCCTTTCACAGATCTTCCAGCCAGAACCGACCAAGACCCCAGATAGTTGAACCTGCACAGAATATTCCTGGAAGACAACGGGCTGGCGGTCGAGATAGCGGTGCTCTACCCACACCAAGTGTTTATGATACTCCACGATTTATACCATTTGTTGAAAATGAAGGATACATATCTGTTCATGGGAGTCCTGAGCGACAGCAACAAGAGCAGCAGCAGCAGGCGCTGCAGCCGCAGCCGGCAGAATCAACAACAACCGTACAGGCCGTGGCTTCGGCAGTCCCATGTGCTGCTTTGGTGGTAAGGGATTCTCGAGAGCCATCACCATATTGTAATGTTCCAACTCCAGGCACTACAACGCCCACAGTACCATCAAGTGCAGTCTCTCCAAGACCAAGAACAGTACAATTTTCTGAAGAAATTGAAATGACTCCACTCACACCATGGCCCCCACGAACAATGAATGTCAGCCCTATCACCAGTACAGAATCTGATGGGAATGAGTTGATTGTCTCGATACAAGTCAATGGCAGAAAAACAAAGACTTTGGTAGACACAGGCTCCCAAATCACCATAATTCACCCGAAGCTTTTGACAAACACTACCAGGACTCTTGATTGTTCAACACCCGCAAGAGCAATAACGGGTCACATGCTTTCACTAAAGGAATATGCCATAATACCTTTCAAGATTGGACCAAAGCTAGTGTATGGAAAAGCGTTTATACATGCAAATAATCCATATGATTGTATAATTGGCATCAATCTCATTCGCAAAATGGGAGGTTTGTACGTGTCAAATGACGCTATTCGCATTGGCGGAACGAAACTGCAGCTTGTGCCAAAGAAAAAAGTGGCTGAGGACCAGGAGAAGAAGGAAGAGAAAAGAAGTAAGATGAAAGTGAACTTGACTCGGTCGGTACAAGTTCCTGCATTTTCCGGAGTTACAGTAGCCGGAAGAATTGGTGATAGCGGCGAGAAAACGGAAACAAATGCAACTAAAGAAAATGATGAAGACGTGATCATTGAACCAAAACCGCTTCACCAAAAGGCACAAGGTGTCGTAGCGAAGCGAATACTCGTGCGACCAAAACAAGGAATAGTACCACTCCTGCTAGTAAACCTTACACGGTTACCAATATTCCTGTGTGTGGGGCTAACGGTTGGAACAGTAGCTTACCTGGCTACAAGTGACAAAATAATGGTGAACTCATTGTCAAAAGGGCCAGTTCAGGCAGAATTGCCAGCCACCAAATCTGCTGGAATGAGACTGAAAGAGTTATATATACGTGACACCAGCGACCTCACCAAAGACCAGCAACACCAGCTGTTCCAATTGTTACGAACATATGTAGATGTTTTTGCAGAATCGGATTTCGACCTGGGATATTCGGACAAAATTTACCATCGTATTCCAACTAACGATCATCTTCCCATCAAACAACGGCCCCACCTTTTACCGTTCAACCAGAGAAATAACGTAGCTAACCAACTCAAGCAAATGGAACAGCAAGGTATTATTCAGCCATCAACATCACCTTGGGCAAGCCCTATTGTGGTGGTGAAAAAGAAAGATGGCTCTAACAAAATTTGTATAGATTACAGACGGCTGAATGCCATTACGAAAAAAGATGTATGGCCTCCACCGCGAATAGATGAAACCTTGAGTAGTTTGGGCGGAGCACGTTACTTCACAAGTTTGGACCTTGCCTCTGGCTATCATCAGATCGAAGTCCACCCTGGTGATCGAGAGAAAACGGCGTTTACTTGTTTTGCTGGATTGTACGAGTATATTCGAATGCCCTTCGGACTTTGCAATGCACCAGCAACATTTCAGAGACACATGGAATCAACACTAGCAGGTCTCCAATGGAACATCTGTACAGTATATCTAGACGATATTCTAATTTACAGTGACACTTTTGAGCGACATCTACGACATTTGGACGCTGTTTTCAAGAGGCTAAGAATGGACGGTTTGAAACTTAAACTGAAAAAGTGCCAGTTCGCAAGAAGTGAAGTACCATACTTAGGTCATTTGGTATCTAAGGATGGAATCCGTCCAGACCCTGAGAAGATCCGGACAGTACGCACTTGGTCAGTCCCCAACACTGTGAAAGGTGTGCGAAGGTTTTTGGGCTTCGCATCGTACTACCGGCGCTTCATCAAAAACTTTGCACAAACTGTGAAACCTATTAATGCGCTGTTACAAAAAAATCGTGCATTCAACTGGACCGATGAGTGCCAGTCTGCCTTTGAAACCATTATTTTCAAGCTTACAACCGCTCCCATCCTGATATTTCCCGACGTAACCAGACCATTCTTCCTGTATACCGATGCTAGCGACTCAGGACTCGGCGCGGCACTTCATCAGAAACAAGCAGATGCAGAGCATCCTGTAGCTTTCCTAAGCAGAAGCTTGTCAAAGGCTGAGAAAAACTACAGCATTACCGAGAAGGAAGCGTTAGCAGTCGTATAAGCAATTAAACGTTTCCGCCCATTCTTGTTTGGAACCAGTTTTGTTGTGATTACAGATCACTCTGCCCTGAAGTGGTTGCTAGAAACAAAAGAGCCGGCTGGCCGTCTAGCACGATGGGCACTAGTACTACAAGAGTACTCAAACTGCATGACAATTCAGCATAGATCAGGAAAAAAGCACACTAATGCTGATGCATTGTCACGCATGATGGAAGTTTGCAGCGTTCAAGTGGTTCGTCCAGCTCTGTCACGCATTTCTGACGCACAAAAAGAAGATGCAAACCTGAACTTGATGCGTGAATACCTTAACCAAGAGGGACTACCGACGGACAAAAAAATGGCCTCCTACCTTCAACGATATGCAAACCAATATGTGCTAGATAATAACTTGCTCTACCGAAAGCAGAACAATAAATCAGTTGACAATTTGCAACTCGTAGTTCCAAGAAGCCTGGTACAGGATTTCATCAAAATGTACCATGACGAGCCGGCCGGTGGACATCTAGGATACGTCAAGACGTTGGAAAAGATTCGTAGAAAATTCTTCTGGCCTGGAATGAAACACGATGTGAAAACATATTGTGATGCTTGTTTACCATGTGCGACGCGGAAACGACCTCCACAATACCAAAAGCCCAAGTTACAATCGATACCGATACAAGGACCTTTTGATACAGTTGCCGTGGATATTTTAGGTCCGATCACACAAACCTATGACGGTAATCGATACATTATAGTTTTCATGGACTACTTTACCAATTGGCCAGAAGCGTTTGCTCTGCAAAAAATCTCAACCGAAACGGTCGCCAAAGTTTTCGTTAATGAAGTAGTTTGTCGTCATGGAGCACCGAGAAGATTATTGAGTGATCGAGGATCAAATTTTACCAGCTCTCTCCTAAAAGAAGTTTGTCAACGCTTGACAATAGAAAAGGTTTTCACCACGGCTTATCATCCACAAACTAACGGATTGGTTGAAAAGTTCAATGGAACCTTGGCGACAATCATCTCAATGTATACTGATTCTCAACAAAAGCAGTGGGATCAATGTTTACCACTAGCCTTGCTTGCTTATCGCTCCGCAGTGCAGGCTTCATCCCGGTTCAGTCCGTTTTATCTGCTGTACGGAAGAGAAGTGCTGCTACCAAAAGAAGCGGAACTGACTGTTCCGCAAACCCAATACGCGGATGAATTAGACTACAGCATTTGGATGACAATTACCCTAAGAGAAGCATACGAGAAGGCCCGAAGAGCAATTACAATTGCAAAAGAACAACAACCGAAGCAGTATAATAAGAAAACTTTCGACTCAATAGATGTAGGAGAACTCGTTTTACTTCATGAGCCTCAGCTAAAAAAGGGTACTCGAGCGAAATTCGCTCACGCATGGTGCGGTCCATTAAAGGTAACAAAGACGACAAGCAGCGGAGCCTATTTGGAAAAACTGGCCAACACAAGAGGCTTGCCTCGGTTCACACCACGGTGGGTATCCAAGTCCCGCCTAAAACCATACCGAGCTCAGAGTCTGCAAGCGACAACTGATCGGCCTGCACGACAGACGCAGGCCACCAACGCTTGGGGACTTGAATCGGAAACAGAAGATGATTAAAAAAACAATACTGTTATTTGTGTGTGCTGTGCTGTGCTTGTGGTTTTGTTAATAAAACGACCTTGATTACCCGCAAGGTCTTTTCGCATTTGACTTTACAGTAGTCCATTTTCTTATGCCATTGCTATATTTAGTATCCGTAAAGTGCTTTCGCATTTGACTTTACACAAGTCAATTTTATTATGCGAATGCTATAGTTAGTATAAACAAGGTGCTTTTGCGTGTGACTTTACAGTAGTCATTGTTATCATGCTAATGCTATAATCAATACGCATCAATTAACGGTCATTACAACCGACCGTCACAGTCAATATTGATATGAACTGTACTTATACCAGGCTGATTAATTAAAGCGACTATTTTTCATATCATGTAAAATTTTGCTCTATATTTCAGAATCTGGCATTACCGTTGCCATGGAAAGCTCATTTACAGCGTCATTTCTTGACGGAGCATGCGGTTTTCAGACAGCATTTGTGGAGCACATGACGCAACTGTCAACGTTGGCCACAGACAGCGAACAAAAGGAGAGCCTCGTGCAGTCTTGCATCCGAATGCAGGACATCCATCGAAAGTTACGCGGGCGTGTGGTTCAGCTGGCCAGTTGGGTTCAAAGCACTGGCATACCAGTCCCTCGGCCGAGAATGGCAACCCTTGGTGGCCGTTTGGACCCCCGGTCCGTCCTGGGATCAACTTTCGCAGGTCACTGTACCCATGTTACAAGCCCCCACAACTTCTGTGTTCAATTGCTTCGCGATCAAGAAACACTAAAGGACATTAACGATCTACTAAATCTGCCAATTTATGAAGAATTGGATGCGGAACTGGCGGAAGAAGTCGACGAAAACGAATTTTGTGCTGCTCGACTAACGCTAATCAGTGACTTGCACAGAGGATTTGTTATCAAAAAAAACGACGAAAATTACAAAGTCCTGTTAATTGATCGAGGAAACACTATCAATGTCCAGGAGCGAAATGTCCTATCTTTTCTGGAAAACCGATACCCAGCTATCGCAGTCCCAACACTGATGTACCAGTGCCAAATCCTGGAAGTAAAAGGACCATCAGGAGGCCTTGAATGGCACCCAAAAGTGCTAGATTTGTTCCAGATGGCAATAACTGAGGTGTCACTGGAAATAGAATTCCTGTATGTCCACCGAGGTGCCTTGGGAATGCCTATTTACACTGTGCGCATATTAAATGTTGATTTGGCTGCCATCGAAACTGAAGCGTTGGCAAAACATGCCCAGCTTGAGCCCGCTGAGCCGGTGTGCATCGAAGAGGTTATTGACGAGGACACCATACAATTGAATCATGATGACCAATACGTACAACCGGTCGAAAAAATGACACGCTCAACATCACCAAATTGTCAACGTCCTGATTGTGTTTCAAAAGGAACATCACCGTGCTTCGACAGGACTGCATCGCTGGATCACTGTGGCAGACCAATGGTAGCCGCAGCAAACGACGGGAAATCCTCGAGCCCAACGCGCCATGGGTCCACCTCCGTATCCCCGGCAGACGAAATATCCCTAAGCGCTGAAAGTTCTAATCTGATGCCTATGCAAATCAACCAAATTCCGCAACAAGTGAACGAAGACAGCAACGACTCGTCACGGAGAAGTTTTCGAACCATAAGTATCTCCGATGTGTCCTCTGACGATGACTCTACAAAGTCAGAGTCAAATTTCAAACGAGCGCGAATCAGTCAAGAAGAGCCAGCAGACCAACCAGGCCCACCCAGCGGCAAACGGCAAACATCGCCCGCAGAACAGATCAGTATCCCACCAACACAAAAAAAGGAACAGGCACAAGCGGAAGGCGTTACTACTATAACGCTGGGTGCTGGACACGAACTCTCGTTTCTCAGCAGCGCCTCGTTCAACATGTATGGGATTGTGTTCCACTGTCCGTTGGTCGCTGTACTATACCTATCATTGCAGACTGATGGGCAGTTTCGTGGTGAATTGCTTACTCAAGCAGCGTGGTTGCTGCTCGCTACGTCAACCGATGAAGCGATCACTCGGTACCACGCTCATAAAACGCGAATGGGCTGGTCAGAGACTGAGATCCAAACGCTGTTTGAACGGGCAGCAGCAGCTGTATTGCGTTACCGGTACGACGTATCTGCTGAATTCAAGTGTATCCTACAATCGACGCCTCCCAATGCAGTCTACCAAGTTTCCATCGAAGACGAACGGCTGCAGGAAGAAGAACAGTGGCTGAGTAGATCCCTGAACTACTTTACGCGCCACTTCCAAACTAATCAAGAGTTCGCAAAGGCAATCGAAGTCATCCCTGTCTTCTTCATTCGATCGCAAAAAATCTTAGTCATCACCGACACGACGATGGGAGGAAGGATCGAGTACGGTGACGACCACATCGTGGAGCGCGCTGTACGATTGCGAGCATCAGCACCGTTTCGGTCGCAGTCAGCAGCCTCGCGGCTGGCTGAACACGGAATCCCTGGGTACGGTGCCATAGTCTGCATCTTAGGTGCGGACGATGTTTCATATGCCCAGTGCGAAGACGATCTGAGGAAAAGTTACAGCGAATTCTTCGAGATGACGTATCAACTAAAGGCGCGCCGCATATATATAACCGAGCCCAGCCCTCGACGCGACGAAAAGGCTAAATTCGTCAACGTAGCGAGAGCCGTGTTGCATGAAGAGGCTCACGGTTATCCTAACATTGTCGTTATACCAACGAAAGAAATTGACTATTTGCAGCGGATGATTCAGAGCGAGTCCAGAGTCAATTTATCTGCCCACGGCGTTTTACGATTGATGCGTATAATGGCGAAATGGTTGCCGCAGTTACAAATGCAACTACCGAAAGCGTCGTCGTCTTCCCAGTAATAACCATTAAATACAATTCAATGAAACACGGACTTTTTATGCTATTTGACAATTTATTAAACTGCTACCTCAATAAACTGAACCCAGACGGATTATTTTTCTGCTTCGATCACCCCGATTTACAGTTCTCACTATTATTGATGTGTTTACGATTGCAGTGATTGCCGTGGAATGTCTACAAGATTACTGTCAAAATTCGAATATTTTCTATTAATTCAAATTAGCAACTGAACTGCTGCCTGAACTCAATTGCCGACTGATTACGATTTAATTTTCCAAACTATGAAACAAACTATAAATATGAAGCAAAATGAAACAAATAAATTTACTTTTATGACGGTGTCGGGTGACACCTTATTTCGGTGGGGATTAATGTAATAAATAATGTAACAAAGTAATAAATAATGTAACAAATGTAACAAACGTAACAAATGCGCAAAAAGCAACAAAAAGAAAAACGAAGCAACCCAACAAGCAAAGCCCAAAAAAGAAAAAAAACGTAACAAATGCGCTAAAAAGTTCTAACGTTTGTTATAAAAGTAATCTATAACGTGAAGCAACTGCTACAGTTTAACTAATTGCATCAAGCTTTTTGAAAATTGCCTTAGCAATAAATTCAGTGTAATTAAATGTTCAACTAATGTTTCTGTCAAGAATAGTTGACTTGAAAATAGGAGTTTCGCAGAATTTGCACAACTCCTAAGCGAGAAGGGCGGGCTAATTACCTTTAGCCCTACCTTCTTTCGTAGGTAGCTAACAAAAACAGCCGATATAAAAGGACGCCTATTTTCAATCGGGGCAGTTGCTACACCAATTCTCTGAAAGTAACTGGCTGGCTTTACCTAGCCCCAGTTTCTAATAGTGTTTCTTTCTCGTTTTATTAAGGGCCATTACCTTGGTCCCGGTCTCAGCTAATTTACTCCCCTACGAACGGATTTTGTGTGTTGTGCAGTTTCAATCGTGTAATCAATACAATTACTGTATTTTTATCTTTGTGTCGTAGTACTGTTGCTTAGGGTTTAGGATTATTAGTACCAAATAGTCATTACACGTGGCTTTGTAGAGCTATCCAAAGAGCCATTACAACAAAAAACCACACACCACAAAAAAAAAAAAACAAACACAACCCCCCCCCACTGTTTGATTCTACAACTGAACAGTGGTCGGATTATTGGCCGGTTTTGCCGTTGCGGCTAACCGTCCAGACGATCGCAACCCCAGGTCCCGTCCGACCCCCTAACTGTCCCTGCTCCCCCCCCGAACTACAAACTTACAATGGACGATATTATGGGGTATATGAAAGTCCAGTTCGACCCGAAACGGTTTGTGGTCCGGAAAAGATTCAAGTTTTGGAGCGACATGCAGCGAAAGCCAGGCGAAACGGTTCAAAAACTAGCCGCTCGCATCCGTCAGGATGCAGCGACTTGCGACTTTTCGTCGATCAAGGACCCTCAGGATGAAGCTCTACGGACACGGTTCATATGTTCTGTGAGTAACGAGGCAGTTTCAAGGCCCTTTTTAAGATTAAAGATGATGAACTGAATTTCGCTCGAGCTGTAAACATTGCAACCGAAACGGAAGACGCCGCGAGGGTAGCGAAAGAAACAGTCTACGGTGCAAAGCCAAAACCAGTGAACAAGGTTAAGGAGCACAAGAGCCAAGCTGACGGTAAACAACGACCTAAATATGGCATCTTTAAACCGAAGTTCAAGTGCTACCGCTGTGGCAGAGACAACCACAACTCCAAAGACTGCCGCTTCAAAGATGCAACCTGTAACTACTGCAGCAAGCAAGGCCACATTGCTGATGCGTGTATCAAGAAGGCCAAAGAAAGCGGAAAACGCCCAGTCAAGCAAATCAGCGACGAGCTGGTGAAGGCAATAGTCAGTGAGAATCACTGCCGAAACTGGAAGTGCCAATTCAAATCCACGGTGTTGAACACGTTGTGGAAATTGATACGGTTACAAATGGCAACTTCATCACAAAGAACTTCTGGGAAAAGTTGGGAAAGCCAACCCTACAAAAGCCAAAGTGGCGATACGAATCAGCAAGTAAGCACGACATGCCGGTTTTGGGAACCTTCACCGGAGCTACGACGCTACCTGGATCGGAGGTGGAACACGGCACCCCTTACATAGTTTCCGCAGTACCAGGTCTGAACCTGCTGGGTAGAACAGCAACAGACAAGCTTGGACTTTCCGTCGACAACGCCATGAATGAAGCAAAGCGGCACGTGCATTCTGTCTTTGAGGTTCTTTCTCCAGACTTAAGCTTTAA
>JASANF010015084.1:0-24874 GCA_030248245.1 Trissonchulus sp. WLG1_4
ATTTGGTAGTTTTTTTGTTAATTCCACCAACCTTCTTCGTCGACCCATTTGGCGGTGAAAATGTGCATGGGGTCCAGACTACAGGCGTCTCGTATTTCCTCTTCGAATCGATCCAAGGTCATCGGGGGGGAACATGTACAGCACCAAAACGTCGCTAAAAAGCCTCATCAAACTTCAGTAACAAAAGCATTATCAAACTTCCGTAAAAAAACATTTATCAAACTTCTGTATATAAGTTCCCAAGTCTTTTGAAGCGATGATACTTTTGCGCATTTTCTACATTCGTATATACTTTCGCGTGTGTTGAGTTTAAAGTTATTTATGCATATATATATATTATATATGTTATATATATATATATATATATATATATATATATATATATATATATATATATGTGTGTGTGTGTGTGTGTGTGTGTGTGTGTGTGTTTTTATTTAATAAGTATGCACATAATATATTACATAATTATAATCGTACCCGCCAAATACAGTCTTGACTTTGACCTCATTGGCTTCGTGGGGATAAATTTGAGTATTAACTGTCATCATCGGCTCTGGCATACCCTGAAATATATAATACATATATCTTATTTGAGATCCCAGAACCAGCCTTCTCCCTCCGACTTGATCCATTGGGACAAGCCCTCCCAAAAGTCGAGAAGTCGAAAAACAGGCGAAAAATAGTCGAAAATCAGTCGGAAAAGACGGAAAGTATGTAGTCGAAAAATAGGCGAAAACTAGTCGAAAAATAGTCAAAAAAACAGTTGAAAAGCAGTTTGAAAACAGTCGGAATGAAGCCTTAAAAAAGGCTAAAAGTAGTCGAATAACAGGCTAAAACTAATAGAAAAATGTCACAAAAATAGGCGGAAAACAGTCTAAAAGTAGTCTAAAAACAGTCACACAAAGTCCTAGGATTGAAAATAGATTAAAACTTTCCTAATACACTTCTGAGCATGATCCTAAGCCTGCTTTTTTTAATTGAGGACAAATTTGAATATGGTCAACATTTTAACGATTTTGATGAATTTGAAGGCTTTTTCGGGTAGAACGGCGGATGTTACTAACGTAGTTGCTCAGCCCAAAAGTAAGTCAATATTAATATATTCTTCTCAAGTGCGTTTTTAAGGTAAAAGAAAGTTTTGTCATTTTTAAAAAAATAGCAAATTTTAGTAACTAAATTTCTAGTTTAAAAAATAACGAAAACAGCCTCATAGAGTCTAGTATATATTCTATTTGTAAGATATGACTGTATGATATAAACATAGCAAGCAAGAAATAACAAGACAAACCTAAATGAACATATACAAATACTTCCTGTTAAAAATGTATAAATAAACGGTCAGACAGAAGCGGGGGGGGGGGGGAGAAATAATTTTTAATAATAATTCTAATATTTTAATAATAATTAATTCTAATCCGCTTCCTACCCCATCTTTTATATAATAAAAATATGAAACCCCCATCGTCAGCCATACCCCCAATCTGATCTCTAGCCCCCAAATAGCTGTCGCCCCTTTTAATAAAAATCTGAATCTAAATTGAACGCTCTTTCGAATAGGCTAGGTTAGAAGTTTGTAGGATGTAAGCTTTAGCTGGGAATCAAACTTTGTCCAAAAATTAAACTTTACATAAAATTTTTTGCGCAAAATTGGATTTATGCAAAAATACTTAATCAAATGAAGACCTACTGCTAACATTGAAGGAGCAACTTCTAAGCTACTAAATGCTGAAAAAATTTTGTAAATCGGTTCAGGCTTTGAAAAGTTACAAAACTTTTTCTCAAGCTACCAGCACTGTAATTAATTTATTGTCTACGCGAAAAGAAACTAAAACTTTTGATATGCAAGCGTAATTTAACAATGTATATTTCGCCTCTCTTTTCAGTTGGCAAAATTACAATTTTTAGTATAAATGAGCTAAATATGTTGCTAACAAAGCTGTATTAAATATATTATTATGTGTTACTTTATGACGATCAAACTTCAGGTTGATATTACGACTGTATTGGTCATAATTTTCGACGATTAGCCGTGGTATGTCGAAAAACGATAATTTTCGACATGAGTTTTTTCGAAAAGGTATAAATCAACGTTTTTTCGCTGGGAAAGTGCAAAAAATGAACTCAACGCATGCGAAAACCTATAACAATGTGTTTTCACGGTGAAAAAATGTTGGTTTAAATTTCTCCCCCCCCGCCTCAGTTGCGCCTAAATAAACAATATATACATTTTGTTCACTAATTAAACGCGTTAAAAAGACTTTTAAGAGCGTTAAAATAAGCTTACTATTTGCCATTTGCTTGCAAATGATACAAAAAAAGTCGAAAAATAGACGTTATTTAGACGCCTATTTTTCTACTATTTTCTTCCTATTTTCGTTACGATTGAAAGTAGTCGAAAAATAGACGTTATATATTTAGACGCCTATTTTTCGACAGTTTTCCGTCTATTTTCGTTACGATTGAGAATTGGCGAAAAATAGGCGTCTAAATAACGACTGGATTTCGACTATTTTTCACTGGATTAAAATAGACAAAAGTTAGACGTTAATCAGGCGCCTAAATTTCGACTGAATTTCGTCTAATTTTCGCCTATTTCGAAAATAGTCGAAAAGTTGACGCCTTATTTTCGTCTAATTTTCGCCTTTTTTAAAAAAAGTCAAAAATTAGACGCCTTTTTTTCGACTAAAAAGTAGTCGAAATTCAGTATTTTGGTTTTCCTGTGCACTGGCTCCGGAGGTCAAGGTTCGGCAGGGGGAAATAGGCTAGGTTAGAGGTTTGTAGGATGTAAATTTTAGCTGGAAATCAAACTTTGTCCAAAAACTAAACTTTACATTAGTTTATTATTGGTTTACTATTATTATCATTGGTTTAGTACGAATTCCGGCTATAACCACAAAGTTTTTCAAAATACGAAGCTAGTTGGGGTTTTTTAGTGCGGTAAAGTTCTTCCTGATGCTTCTTAGCAGGTTTTTTTCTTGAATTTAGGCCTCAGGCTTAGGCTTAGTGCTTAGCATACATGTAGTTGGGGTGGGAATTGGGGGGAAGACCCCCCAAAATTCGGTCCCGGGGGAAGGAGGGGGGGTCCCACCAAAGGGAAAAGAGGGGGGAGGGTGCCGGCGGGAGTAAAATTTTGGCCAAAATTTAAAAAATCGGCATTTTTTCGTGAAATTTAAGCGATTTTTACCAAAATTTTCGCCAAAATTTGTCATATTCGGTGTTTTTTGGTCAAAAAAGGTAAAAATGCGTCATTTTTGGGAGGGAGGGGGGGTCAAAATTCAGTTGACGCAGGGGAGGGGGGGTCCCACCAAAGGGGGGAGTGGTACTCAAAATTTTGGTGCTGTTACATGTATGGTGCTTAGGCTGAGGCTTAGTGCTTAGGCTTAGGCTGAGGCTTAGTGCTTAGGCTCAGGCTTAGTATTTGGGTTAGGAAAGGCTTAGTCTTAGTTGCTTGCATCAAATAAAGGGATATTTGCTACTGTGGAATCATAAATAAAGCTGCGCTTTTGAACCGAAATTGGCTGTCAGCGCCAGCGTGATGCTGAGCAGCAGTGACGTTTTGAATTCGTATTTTATGGTATTCTTCATTATTAAAAATTGCTCCTTTTAACTAAAAATGCTATTTTGTGTCGGAAAATGTAGTTAATTTATTGTCTGTCTATGCAAAAAGAAACAATAATAATTGATATGTGAGCTCAGTTTAACGATGCATAGTTCGCCTATTATATAAGTTTAAAAAATTAACATTTTTTGGTATAAATGAGCAGAATATTTTGGAAACAAAGCTGAATTAAATACATTATTATAAGTTACGTTATGATGATCAAACTTCAGACTGATATTACGACTGTATCGGTGAAAATTTTCGAAAATTATATAGCCCCTGAATGTCGAAAAATGATGATTTTCGACAAAATTTGAATTTTTTCGAAAAGCAGTAAATCTACGTTTTTTTGCTTGGAAAGTGCTAAAAATGAACTCAGCGCGTCTGAAAACCTATAAAAACCTGTTTTTACATTGAAAAAATATGCGTTTGAATTTCCCCCCCCCCCCCCGAACAGTATAGCAGGCGGGGAAAAAAAACCCACCCCATTTTTTGGGGGAAAAAAAACCCACCCGGGTTCCGGAACTTGGGTATGTGGTACAGGCCTAAAAATTTGCCAGCGTATAGTACAGTCCCTGTAGGCAAACGTATATGAGCGGTATCCAAACGGGGTCTCGTTTGTACTTTTTATGAGGCAAAAATTTTGACCCCCCCATTTTTGACCCGACATGGCTCCAAGGGAGGTGAATTTTGGAGTCTCATTTCTCAGCAGTAAAAGATGCGAGCTCAAATGTAAAAACACTTTTACAGAGGACTACCCTTCCTCTATTCATGACCGCAGTGGCAGGTCCCTCCTTCTTTCGTACGAGGGGGGGCATGACCGAAATTAGACGGGGTAAAAAAAACCCATGTGGGGGACAAAAAACCCACTTTTTGAAAATGGTCTGGTGATGTCGAAAAACCTTGTAGCTACTCCAAAAGACTCATGGTAGTGCAAAAAGACGTTTATTGTTAACACAAATGCGCATACTGACACTTTCTTGATCTATTTCTGGAATACAGGCCTAATAGTCGGACTTTGTCATTTTGAGGTCCCTTTGGAGCGGAAAGTAGTATTATCTGGTACTATTGCCAGTTTTTCGTATGTTTTTAATTATAACCTGTTAATTTCTCTTGTTTAAACGCCAAATAACCGAATAAAATTAAACTATGTCCGTCACGACCAGTCACACCCACTTACGGTATCCTCCATGGAGGGTCTATGGCGTAAAAAGTAGCCATAAAGTGCAGATTTTGCATGTATTTGAAGCGTAATAGCAACTTTTTAGTTGTTTTCAACGTTTTCAGGCGAAATTAAGGTGTTTTGTTTTCAAATCTGAAAATTCAAAATTTTATAATGGGCTGCGAAGGGCAGTTTTCAAACTTGTCTACCTGAGGCCCCATAGCAAATCTGCGCATAGTTTTGACATCAGTGGCCTCTACTACTCCTAATACGTGCCATAGCGTTGAAAAACTACCGCTAACACACTTTTCGGGTGATTTATGGGGTGGGTTTTTTTTCCCCCACATGGGTTTTTTTTCCCCCAAATGGGTTTTTTTTTCCCGGCAAGTTTTTGGCTTCCCGCCAAAAAATGGTAAGAGATAGCGAAATGAAACCGGTGCCAGCATTTAGAGCAAGGTTAGGCCTACGACAGATTTTTTTGGTTTCCCGTGAAAACGTATAGTCTATGAGCTACATGACGAAATATGAAAATGCGGGTTTTTTTTCCCCGCCTGCTATACATATATCAAAATAAGGCAAAAACTCATTAATATATGGATCGCTAAAAGGTATGACACAAAGCAGAAAACTATTTTTTTAAAATAGTACAAAAATAGTACAAAAAAGTACAAATAAAGTACAAAAATAGTACAAAAAAAGTACAAATAAAGTACAAAAATAGTACAAAAAAAGTACAAAAAGAACCGAATTAACAAAAAACAATAAATTAGTCTTATGAAACAGCAAATGTACCAGAGCGAAAAAAAGTACACTACGGTGACCCAAAAAGGCTACAAAACATATGATAGCGACGAAACCTCAAAAAAACCACTTTTCAAAAAGTACAAAAAAAGTACATAAAAAGTACATAAAAAGTACAAAAATAGTACAAAAAAAGTACAAACCCACTTTTGTACTTTTTTTTACTTTTTTTGTACTAACTTTTTTTCCTGTGGAACAGTGGCGTGTTTACGGAAACAGTGGCGTGTTTACGGGAACAGTGGCGTGTTTAAGGAGGGCTGGGTGGGTTGCAGCCCCTCCCCTCTTTGCGAATACGGATACGCCTGGATTTGAGATTTTGGGCCATATTTTTTAAAAACCAGCAAAAATAACCGGATCAAGTGCAGTTGGGGGGGAAAAATAGTGGACCTATTTTTTGGTGTAGAGCACCTTGAGGGAAGCATTTTTTGTAATAGAACCCCTATCCACAAATTTGGATTTTCTGAGCTATGACCCCTTGAAAATTGCATTTTCAGTGTTTTCGGAAGTGAACGTAGGCCAAAATTCGAAGCCAAAAATGGCTATAATCTTTGTTTTTGGATAGTTTTGAGAGCGTTATGATGTTTTAAGGCATCGTCTAGGCTTAGTTGGCAGGATTCTCTAGGCTAAGCTGGCATTATTTTTTCTTAAAATTTCGATTTTTTATTGTCTAAGCCTGAGCCTAAGCCTAAGCCTGAACCTAAGCCTAAGCCTAAGCCTGATACTAAGCCTAAGCCTAAGCCCCATATATACTAAGCCTAAGCCCTAAGCCTAAGCCTAAGCCCAAGCCTAAATTAAGGACAAGTTTGAATTTGGTCAAAAATTGGACGTTTCTGGCGAATTTGGCCAATTTTTTGGCAGGAACCCGGTCAAAGAGCCTTTGGTTTGATTCTAAAAAATTGTAAACAATAATCTGACACCATTTAGACACGATTAGAACGGAAAAAACAAGGGCTTCGGAAAAAAATTGCGAAAACGTCCCTCACTGAGGGTTCAGATTGCGGGGGGTCATATCTCAAAAAATCCAAAAAATGAAATAGGGGTTCTTGTAGGAAAAATGCTTCCCCCAAGGTGCTCTACTCAAAAAAATAGGTCCACTATTTCCCCCCCCCCCCAACTGCATTTAACCCAAATGACCTATCATTCTTGGGGTTATATGCAGTTGGGGAGGAAAATAGTGGATTTATTTTTTTGAGTAGAGCACCTTGGGGGAAGCATTTTTGCTTCAAGAACCCTTATATATATTTCATTTTTTGGATTTTCTGAGATACGACCCCCGAAATCTGGGGTTAAATGCAGTTGGGGGGGGAAAAATAGTGGACCTATTTTTTTGAGTAGAGCACCTTGGGGGAAGCATTTTTGCTTCAAGAACCCCTATTTCATTTTTTGGATTTTCTGAGATATGACCCCCCGAAATCTGAACCCTCAGTGAGGGACGTTTTACAATTTTTTTTCCGAAGCCCTTGATTTTTTCGTTCTAATCGTGTTTAAATGGTGTCAGATTATTGTTTACAATTTTTTAGAATCGAAACAAAGGCTCTTTAACCGGGTTCCAGCTGAAAAATTGGCCGAATTCGCCAGAAACACAGGAAAACCATTTGTTCAAAACTAGTCCAAAAGTAGTCCAAAACGCTGACAATTTTGGACTAGTTTTGAACGTGCCCGTTTTGTTCAAAACCAGTTCAAAAGATTTTGAACTCGTTTTGAACAAATTCGGCAGCCAGCGTGCAGATTTTGAACTGGTTTTGGACGTTCAAATTTCGTTCAAAACTAGTCCAAAATGTTTTGAACGCGTTTTGGACGTTTAAATTTCGTTCAAAACGAGTCCAAAATGTTTTGAACACATTTTGAACTAATTTTGGATGTTTTCGATACATCCTACTCCCAGTCTATTGAATGCTGTGTTTTATTCTATTCTGATTTTCTTTATATAATACTGTTATACACCATGCTTTTGTCAGTTATTTGTGTGTATATATTATATATATAATATATATATATATATATATATATATATATATATATATATATATATATATATATATATATATATATATATATACTTGTTTTTTTATATTTCTATAATCATGATTGTATGCTAAAGTTTGGTTTTTTGGTTACATAGCAAATTTTGACAAGTTGGCCAAAGAATCTTTTAGTTTCCTTTTAGTTAAAAATTGCGTAATGTTTCCTCCATAGCACCATCAGGGTTTTTTCAAAAAAATTTGTGTGCATAATTGTGCAAAATTTAATTTTAGTCTGTAAAATTTTATTTTTTGTGCAAACTGTAAAATGCGTTTTTTGCCTATATAATAGTTATTATACATCATTATACGCGTTTTTATACTTTAGAGGTACGTTTGCGAGAAAATTTATAAGAAAAAGTGGCTTTATTCCCGCCCCCATGTCAAAATGTCGGGAAAACAAGCCAGGCCATATTTGAGAAACGGTCTATAATTTATACGGTGCTAGAATTAACAAAATCAAATCTCTGATTAGCTCAGCAAAACAAAAATTTCCAACTTTCTAGGCTTTCACTGCAAATTTAGAGAATTTAAAAAATTGCCCTCCAGGACCCATTTCAGGCAATGTTTATGTTGGGGTCGAATTTTTAAAGACGCATATTGGAACGAAAAATCATCGCAAAACCCTAATTTTTGGCCTGTAGCCATAAAATAGCCTACACTAGCCGATAGCACAAAAAGATTCACTCCAACTCATACGTAGGCAGCTGTATAAAAAGGCTTTTTTCCCGACAAATCGACGTGTCTTTTCTTCCCGCTCGACTATACGTCTCCAATTGACCAAATTTGGCCCAAAAATCAAAATTTCCCCAATTTTTTTCTGGCGGCTGCCGTCCCCAGACCCGTGCATCTCTGTACAGTATGTTACATTTGCATGTCTACACGTCACACGAGTATATGCTACATTACTTGTGCAACACACTGTCCCATGAGACGTTACCATTTTTCAGTTCAATTTTTCTGTCGGAAAAATTCCTGATACGTCTCCAGTTGACCAAATTTTGTCTAAAAATTGGAAAAATCCCCAATTTTGTTCTGGGGACTGCCGTCCCCAGACACCCGCAACTATTGTATGTGACTTATGTTACATGTTACTTATGTTACATGTTACTTATGTTACATGTTACTTATGTTACATGTTACACGAACTGTAGCAACGTTAACTAAAAAAAACGGAAGGCCGATTTTTCGAAAAAAACGGATGGGTTTTTTGCAAAGTCCATGACTTACACAGAGCCAGCAATCGTGGAGAAAGTAGAAGAAAGACTAAATTTTAATTTGTAGTGGTGCAGTAGCTTCCAGAAGTTAAATTCAAAAAATTTTGTTAAAATTTCTCAGACCACCCAAATTTAGAGTCGGAATATCGACCTCGGAAATTTTGGATAAAGTATCATATTTTCATCAACATCCATCCAATCACTCCCAAACTCACCACAATGATAATCTAAACTATTGTCTATCTTCTGTAACAATCTTACCCGTCGGAGTGACGTGTACTCCGAAATACAGCATCCGTTTTTTTCGATAAATTTTCTCGAAAAAAATTGAATGTTTGATCCGTGTTTAGATCACAATTATAGCAGGCGGGGAAAAAAAAACCCACCCCATTTTTTGGGGGAAAAAAAACCCACCCCAGTTCCGGAACTTGGGTACGTGGTACAGGTCTAAAAATTTGCCAGCGTATAGTACAGTCCCTGTAGGCAAACGTATATAAGCGGTATCCAAAAGGGGTCTCGCTGGTATTTTTCATGAGTCAAAAATTGGACCCCCCCATTTTTGACCTGACATGGCTCCAAGGGAGGTGAATTTTGGAGTCTCATTTCTCAGCACTAAGAGATGCGAGCTCAAATGTAAAAACACTTTTACAGAGGACTACCCTTCCTCTATTCATGACCGCAGTGGCAGGTCCCTCCTTCTTTCGTACGAGGGGGGGCGTGACCGAAATTAGACGGGGTAAAAAAAACCCATGTGGGGGAAAAAAAACCCACTTTTTGAAAATGTTCTGGTGACGTCGAAAAACCTAGTAGCTACCCCAGAAGACTCATGGTAGTGCAAAAAGACGTTTATTATTATCACAAATGCGCAAACTGACACTTTCTTGATCGAATTCTGGAATACGGGCCTAATAGTCGGACTTTGTTATTTTGAGGTCCTTTTGCAGCGGCAAGTAGTATTCTCTGCTACTATTGCCAGTTTTTTTGTATGTTTTTAATTATAATCTGTTAATTTCTTTTGTTTAAACACCAAATAACCGAATAAAATTAAAATATGGCTGTCACGACCAGTCACACCCACTGACGGTACCCACCACCAAGGGTCGATGGCGTAAAATGTAGCCATAAAGTGCACATTTTGCGTGCATTTGAAGCGTTATCGCAACTTTTTAGTTGTTTTCAACGTTTTCAAGCGAAATTAAGGTGTTTTGTTTTCAAATCTGAAAATTCAAAATTTTATAATGGGCTGCGAAGGTCAGTTTTCAAACTTGTGTACCTGAGGCCCCATAGCAAATCTGCGTATAGTTTTGGCATCAGTGGCCTCTACTACTCCGAATACGTGCCATAGCGTTGAAAAACTACCGCTAACACACTTTTCGGGTGATTTATGGGGTGGGTTTTTTTTCCCCCACATGGGTTTTTTTTCCCCCAAATGGGTTTTTTTTCCCCGGCAAGTTTTTGGCTTCCCGCCAAAAAACGGTAAGAGATAGCGAAATGAAACCGGTCCCAGCGTTTAGAGCAAGGTTAGGCCTACGACAGATTTTTTTGGTTTCCCGTGAAAACGTATAGTCTATGAGCTACATGACGAAATATGAAAATGCGGGTTTTATTTTCCCCGCCTGCTATATATCGTCCTGTTTTGAATATTATTAACTTTATTGAGAAAAAAGCCTTGGAATGAATCCACAGTCAGTCCTACCCAACAGTGAGGGTCCTGATAGGTCTACATTGGTCAATTTTTAAAAATGGTTTTTTGACATCTCTGGGGATAAATTAGGCCGCTGAACGCGAATTCGAGGTTCATTTTTGTTCAGAAAATCTTTTGGACCCCCAACCACCCCCCTTAAGGAATTTCCCATTGGGTGTCCCCAGCGGTCAATTTTTCGAAATGAGGATTTTAATGCTTTTGGAGATAAAGTGAGCCGCTGAACGCGATCAGAGGATCCTCTACATAGAATAGGGGGTCCTTTAGCGTCGGCCACCCGTTATTGCAGTCGAGAGTTAGCTGCTCGCACTTATTTTGGTGATCGACTGTTTCAGGTTTAAGGCTGTCTGCATTAGTTGTTATTTTTTTTCACAATTCCTTGTTCAAAGTGCTCTATTATACGATGTTGATGAGCAAAAAAGATTTTTCCTGATGTTCGAGTTTTAAAAAGTGAAGTTTATGCAGGTTTTGGGTGTTTAATGACCTCCGTTATATTTTTGAAAAAATCCGTTTTATTTAGGGAAATCATTATCAAAAAAAACGGACGATTTTTCTTTTTTGCAGAAAAAATATATACTTTTCATAGAAAAAATTTAGATGCTAACATAAGCTGAATATGATTAAGATTCCTATGACACATCAACTGTGTGTTTTGACCCATTTTTAAAAAAAATATGACAAAAATTTAAAATCTCCGTTTTTTTAGTTAAGGTTGCTGTAACACAGTTTTTCTGGGGGCTCCCGCCTTCAGACCCTTGCACCGTTGTGGCTTATTACACCATTCCTGTTACATGTGTAATACACTGTCTTATGTGACGTTCCCGATTCCCATCTATTGTTCTAATTTCTCTAGCGGGAAAATTTCTGATACGTCTTCAGTTGACCAAATTCGGTCTAAAAATTGAAAAATTCTTTAATTTTTTTCTGGGGGCTGCCGCCCACCTTTGCAACTTGGTGGCTAAAATGGCTAACAATTGCAATCTTCAAGCATTACTAAAAATCGAAACGTCACTCCCCCCATGTCCTGGCTGCCGCGATTAAGCAACCACATTGGTAATGAACAGTCATGCAAAAAGCTCGGTCAAATTTTGCAGTTGCGCAATGCTGACTTTGCGCTTGTGGAATTCTTAACCTTATTTTAGGCTTAGTGGGTTAAAATTTGGATACCAAAAACTTGCACACTGCAAAAGTAAAATGCACAGTCAAAAAGTATTTTGCACAGATTTTGCACATTTTCGAAAACGAAAAAAAACCCTGTATATACGTACATATCAATGAAGTACCCAGAAAAAAAATATGAGGTTATGATGGGATGACTGATGAATGATGTTTTCGTAATGGGTTAAATATATACACTTTTTACTAAGTTGGTTAATTTTCCAAGCGATACTTTAACTCACATTACCAATGCAAGATCACTAGCCTGGCATATTTTTAGGCAGACATGGATCCAGAAATTTTCAAAGGGGGGGCCCTACCTCGGGTGACGACTGGGGGGGGGGTAGAGCGAGCGATCAGTCTAATATGAATATTTTTGAGGCCATTATTTTAGCGTGCTGAAATGCTGAAAGTTATCGGGATATTCCCGATCGCGGGGACCTGGGGGCGGTAGCCCCCTGAAGCCGGATCTTTTTTAGAATTTTGAAATGCAATTCGCATTGAAAATGTAAATTTAAGTTACACTTGTCGAGAAACGAGTGCGCATGCGGGAGTCTGGGGGCGGCAGCCCCCAGTAGAAGATAGTTATTTAGAATTTTGATTTTATAGTTTTTTGTAATGGGTTAGAATGCACTTTTTGCTATTTTAAACATTTACAAACGCCTTACAAACGCAAGATCACTAAACCACACGGTCGCAGCCGCAGGGGTCTGGGGGCTGTAGCCCCCAGAAAAAATTAGCGATTTTTCCAATTTTTAGACCGATTTTGGTCAACTGGAGACGTATCAGAAATTTTTTCCGACAAAAATTAAAACAAAAGAAATGGTATGTACCGTAGCGAGATACATTGTAACGACCGGATGCATGAGAGTAATTGACAACCGGATGGGGGAATTCCCCCCCCCCTCCCCCCGAAAATTTTAATTACAAATCAACTACGAAGTTATCATTTATATACTATATATTTGGTATATATATATAAATGATGATCAGTCTTTTTACCACTTTGACATATGCTTGAAAGGTTCCATACGTAACATGTAACAGCACAAAAAATACCTAAATTTAAAACAATTGAAAACGGCAGAAACTAGAAAACGATAGCAATATATACGGTAGAACCGAGGGGGGTCCTAGGGTGCGCCAGTAAATGCTACGAAAACGTTCAAAATTAGTTTAAAACGCGTTCAAAACGAGTTCAAAATTCCTGCGTGCAGGCTAACGCTGAGAAACAAAACGTCCAAAACGAGTTTAAAAAACATTTAAAACCAGTTCAAAACCAGTCCAAAACGAGTTCAAAATTAGTCAGCGTATGTCTAAAACGCGTCCAAAACTAGTTTAAAACTAGTTCAAATTTAGTTCAAAAGGAGTTCAAATTTCATTCAAACTTGCGCTGGAAATGTTTTGGACTCGTTTTAGACTCGTTTTGAACGAGTCCAAAACTAGTTTAAAAACGTTCAAAACCAGTTCAAAAATATTCAAAAAACGTCTAAAAAACATTCAAAACTAGTCCAAAGTTGCTTGTTCAAATCCAGTTCAAAATTTTTTGAACTGGTTTTGAACAGTTTTTAAACCCGTTTTGAACGCAAAATCCGTCCTGTGAAACGTCCAATTTTTTACCAAATTCAAACTGGACTTTAATTTAGGCTTGGGCTTAGGCTTAGGCTTAGGGCTTAGGCTTGGTATGGGGCTTAGGCTTAGGCTTAGTATCAGGCTTAGGCTTAGGCTTAGGTTCAGGCTTAGGCTTAGGCTCAGGCTTAGGCAATAAAAAATCGAAATTTTCAGAAAAAATCCTGCCAGCTTAGCCTAGAGAATCCTGCCAACTAAGCCTAGACGATGCCTTAAAACATCATAACGCACTCAAAACTATCCAAAAACAAAGATTATAGCCAATTTTGGCTTCGAACTTTGGCCTACGTTCACGTCCAAAAACACTGAAAATGCAATTTTCAAGGGGTCATAGCTCAGAAAATCCAAATTTGTGGATAGGGGTTCTATTACAAAAAATGCTTCTCCCAAGGTGCTCTACTCCAAAAAATAGGTCCACTATTTTTCCCCCCCAACTGCACTTGATCCGAAATCTGAACCCTCAGCGACGGACGTTTTTGCAATTTTTTCCGAAGCTCTGGTTTTTTCCGTTCTAATCGTGTCCAAACAGTGTCCGATCATTGGTTACAATTTTTTTAAAATCAAAACAAAGGCTATTTGACCGGGTTCTTGCCGAAAAATTGGCCAAATTCACTAGAAACGTCAAATTTTTGACCAAATTCAAACTTGGCCTTAAGGGGTGGCGCTCCTGAAATGTGGGTTTTGGCCATTTTGAAAATGCGCAAAAATAACCATACATCGTAAGAACAACAGTTGTTCAGGATTGAATTTCCTTCAACTTGATGTGCATATCACATGAAACATTTTTTGAAAAATTTCGGGCTTTTTCCAGCAAGAAAAATAGATTTTCACGAAAAAAGGTTCATAAGCCAGTGCATTTACACGTATGTAACGATTTTTGAAGATTGAAGAAAACTAGCAGCTGTGTTTTACTTGAACATACTTAAAAATTTTCGGTGTTTTATTGAGTGTGGTGTAGTTTTTTTGGAAAATAAAGCAGTATGTTCTGCATGATGCTGAAATAAAGTGCTTCTGAATACAAACGAAATTTTCGGCTTGCGATTTTAAAAAATTGGCTCAAGAAGGAAAGTTAAAATTTGGCACATAAATGCACCTTGCTGTCTTCGAGCGGTCGCAAAATTTGATTTTCAGCTAATCGATACTATTTGAGAATTTTAGTTAAATTTTCTGGGGGCTGCCGCCCCCAGACCCCCGCGATCGTTCTACTTTCTTGGCCAAGTGTAGCTTGAAATTAAGTTTTCAATGAAAATTTTATTTCAAAATTTTAAAAAAGCGCTAGCTTTTTGGGGCTGCCACCCCCAACCCCCGCGATCGTTTTACTTTCTTGGCCAAGTGTGGCTTGAAATAAAATTTTCAATTTTCAATTTTCAACTTTTTGCTTTGAAATTGTACGTTCACTGAGAAACTACTGAAATGCCATATGGTGTCAAATAAGTACTGCCATACACTAGACTACCAATATCTACCAATATTTTTAACGAATTACCATTTGTGAGCCAGACATCACACAATAGAGACATAAAAGTTCAAAAAATCGAGGCAGATATCGAATTGGCCAGCTTGTGAAGTACATGCAATGTTTTGACGCACAGTTTTTTCCAACAAATAAGAAAAATGAAAAATGAAGCTTCGTTTTTCTTTTGATTTCAAAATACGTGTCTAAATTTTTTACAATTTATCATTACTGCTGTGCGTTTCACAGTTCAAACAGGCATTACTCCACAACGACTCAAGACATTTGCACCAAATTTTGTGTGCATAAACTACAGCATATGTGCTTTTACTCTGTGTAAAGAATCTAAACAAAAAGTTTTTTAATTGTAACGAAATTATCGAATGTGAATAGGTTTTCAAAACGTCATTTTTCCGACTTTGCGACTTCACTGCTAACTGTATGCTGCATCAATTTTTCTGAAACTTGGCAAAAATATTTGCCTTGAAACATATTTTTAGAATATATAAAGAACAATGACCTATCTTTCACTGAAAAAGTTTTATAGTCGCGCAAAATCGACTGCTTTCGCGACACTACCCCCTAAAATTTACGTTTTTCGAAAATCGTGATTTTCGTGTTTTTCAATATGTCAATCATATTCATCAAAAATGAGATTTTGCGACCGCTCGATCACGTTGAGGCGAGCAAAATGAGCTATTGCTATGTGCTATTGCTATGTGCAACAGCTAGTTAGTTGTGAAGAGAAATCGCAAGCCGAAATTCCACTCACGTTTGGTCTACAGTGAATGCTAATTTGTATCAATCAACTTCATTTTTTGTGTTTGGACAGACTTTTACACCAGCTTGCCATTAGGCATCTAAAATTGGCCGCAGACTGCCGTTTTTTGAAAAGTCACATTTCAGGAGCGCCACCTTAATGTAGGCTTGGGCTTAGGCTTAGGCTTAGGGCTTAGGCTTAGTAAGGGGGTTAGGCTTAGGCTTAGTTTCAATCAGGCTTAGGCTTAGGTTCAGGCTTAGGCTTAGGCTCAGGCTTAGACAATAAAAAATCGAAATTTTCAGAAAAAATCCTGCCAGCTTAGCCTAGAGAATCCTGCCAACTAAGCCTAGACGATGCCTTAAAACATCATGACGCACTCAAAACTATCCAAAAACAGAGATTACAGCCATTCTTGGCTTCGAACTTTGGCCTTTCATTTCCAAAAACACTGAAAATGCAATTTTCAAGGGGTCATAGCTCAGAAAATGCAGATTTGTGGACAGGGATTCTATTACAAAAAATGCTTCCTTCAAGGTGCTCTACTCCAAAAAATAGGTCCACTATCCCCCCCCCAACTGCACGTGATCCCATTCTTGAAAGTGAGTCAGTGGCGTCCACACAGTAACACAGTGTGGGTAAAATCCGGGGCCGCGGCTCTGGCCCGGCCCCGGACATGCCACTGGCTTAGCAATTTTAACAAATGTTTGGAAATTTATTTTGCATACCACAGGAAAACCGCCACTCTTAATTTGGTCTTAATTTGGTCCTAAATGTATAACATTTAAGACTATTTTAAGAGTTCTTAATTTGGTCTAAATTTGGTCTGAAATTTTAAGACTAAATTTAGACTATTTTTAGATTGGGCCGGAAGACCAGAACGTTTTAAAATTTAGACCAAGTTCAGATTATCTGAAAACAGCCTAAAAATATTTTAGACCAATTTTAGAGTGTTTCAAGATTTGAAATGAAACTGAAAAATGACTCTTAAAATGGTCTTAAAACTTTTAAGATTGTTTCAGAGTAATTTAAGACTATAGTCTGACCAAAAGTGTATGTACGGAACTTCATTGCTTCATAGCAGCTTAGTCGTTTGAGGTAACCCCCATAATGTATATATCATTCGAAAGCATTTTTAATGGAGATTTTCATGACGTTAAATTATTTCGAAAAATTTGAATTTTAATTCAAATAAAATCGATTTTTTCCGCCAATTATAGGAAACCTAATGCACTAGATATCATTCGATAGCCAATTCCATTCTGCGTCTAACGATATATACAACATTACTATAGCATGTACCTGTCAAAAATTATCGAATTTCTTTAGTTTTGATTTTTCTATTGAAAATGTCATTTTTGGCTTGTTTTATTCACTGTAACTCAGCAAATACTCAACCAAATCTGATACATTTTGAATGAATAGACGCGTTGTTACCTCGCAGAGTCTGTGAAAGTAATAAAATTTCAATATTTGATACTAAATTTTTAATTAATTTTTTTTAATTTATTTTAATTTAATTTTTAAATTTAAATTTTTAAATTTTTAATTTAATTTTTTAATTTTTAATTAGTTAAAATAATTGTTACCAGTTACCACAATAAAGTTCAGTTCTATTACACTTTTTGGTCAGACTATAGTTTTAGAGTGATTTAAGGTGGTAGTAATGAATGTGCAGTGGTTTTTAAATTTTTGAAAAAATTTAGTTGATTCAAACTGCAATTTTTAATAATAAAGTCTGTAAAAAATTGATTCATTTACACAAAATGGCAAATGAAGTTAGCGGGATCATGTGAAAAATTTTTAGGAGCAAGCCAAGCCAACAAGCCAAACTACACAACAGGAGAATGGAAATTTAACAGTTTTGGCCACTTTTCTAAGCGCATGCGCAGGGCATAAACACAAAAATGAACACGAATAAACTTTCGCAAAATTTCTAGACCCAAAATGAAAATTTTTTAATTTGCTTATATTTTTGCGCAGATATAGAGCCCGAAAGTTGAGTGTGAATAGAAACTTTTGACTTCGAAAGCTCATATTTCGGTTAATAATTGACGAATCATAAAATCGTGCATTTTGGGTCTAGATAATTTATTTTTAAATATTTGTGCCTTTCTTGGCATGTTTTTGTTGTTTAAACTCGTCAAAAAGTGGCCAGATTTGAAAGTGCTCAAAAAAGCCAAATTGGTCTACTTTGAGCACGTGCCATACAAATCATCTTTGCAGTTGAACATTAAAACTTTACATAAATGTAGAAGAAAAATAGTGCTTTCTAACAGTATAAAAAGTGTGCTTTAAAGTTAATTAATTATTGAGTACTAGCCTGTTGAAAAACACTGCACATTCGTTACTACCACCTTAAGGTGGCGCTCTGAGTAACAGACTTTGGGCGATAAAATTTTTTAGTCAAGTTTTCGTTGATTACCTCAAGTAGAAAAGTTGTTTAAAATCAAACTAGCTTTCATTTGATGTGTATAACGTCAAATTTTAACTAACTTGAAATTTCAACCAATTTTTTAATGGAAAAAATCTTTAAATTGATATACCGAAAAGTTCTATATGGCTTTTGGTATTTTTTAACACAGTTTTGTATAGCCAATTGCTATGTGCAAGTTTTTAAAAAGTCGTATGTGTAGGCAAACCTTTCAAAAAAATTTCTAAAATACGTAGACCAATAGTGACAAAAAAACACTATTTTCCAAACTAATTTTTCGTTAGTTTTTTTTGGTTTCTGAAACTTCTCTCAACGGATTTTAGTACAGAAAAATTAGCTCTATTTTTTGGAAAATACGTATGTGTAGGCAAACTTCAGGTTTTTGAAATTGGGCTGTAGTGCTCATTTTTTAAAAATTATTCTCAGCTGCAAAAGCCGATTCAAATGAAACTTTGCAAACGGTTAGAACAGACATAAATGGAGGCACCGCACTTCTTGAATTGTAATTATTATGATTTGCTTCAATACTATAGTCCTTTAAATACGTCACTTTTGATAAAAATTAAAATAACTAAACATTTACCGCCTTTAACTGAAATTCGGCAAAAATGGTGCCTTGGCAGGATTATTATCTTTAATTTAAGTTATTGATTGTTAAATTTGGTCGAGGCATTGCTGAGCTACGTCATTTCAACTATTAAACAAATTTTGCAAAATTTCAACTTTCATGTCTTCATAAAATTCGCTAAAGTGCCCTCAGAGCTCTCAAACTTTGCAAAAATACTTATCTGGTGAGTGTCTTGGTTGCGCTTGAGGAATAACTTTGTATCAGCAAGAAAAGAAAAATTATATCAATTTGATTTATTGGAAGTTACTCAGAGCGCCCCCTTAAGGTGGCGCTCCTGAATTGTGGGTTTTGGCCATTATTTTGAAAACGCGCAAAAATAAACATGCATCGTGAGAACAAAAGTCGTTCAGAAGTAAATTTGCTGAAGTGAAGTGAAATAGCTTTACAAGCCAGTGTATTTACACGTGTGTAATGATTTTGGAAAATTTAAAAACACTAGCAGCGGTGTTTTTCTTGAACATACTTAAAATTTTTTGGCGTTTTATTGAGGGTGATGCAATTTTTTTGTAAAATAAGACAATATTTTCTGCATGATGTTGAAAAGAAGTGCGTGTGAAAACAAAGTGTGGCTTGAGCTTTTAAAAAATTGGCTCAGCGAGGAAAGTTAAAATTTGGCACATAAATGCACCTCGTTGTCTGCGAGCGGTCGCAAAATTAGATTTTCAGCTAATCGATACTATTTGAGAATTTTAGTTAAATTTTCTGGGGGCTGCCGCCCCCAGACCCCCGCGATCATTCTACTTTCTTGGCCAAGTGTAGCTTGAAATTAAGTTTTCAATGCAAATTTTATTTCAAAATTTTAAAAAAGCGCCAGCTTTTTGGGGCTGCCACCCCAACCCCCGCGATCGTTTTACTTTCTTGGCCAAGTGTGGCTTGAAATAAAATTTTCAATGCAAAATTTATTCTAAAATTGTAAAAAAGCGCTAGCTGAGACCCAGACCCAAACCTATGTATATATTCCACTTTCTTGGCCAAGTGCGGCTAGAAATTAAGTTTTCAATGCAAAGCGCTAGCTTCTGTGAGCTGCCGCCCCCAGACCCCGCGATTATTCTACTTTCTTGGGCAAGTGTGGCTTGAAATTAAGTTTTCAATGCAAATTTTATTTCATAATTTTAAAAAAAGTGCTAGCTTTTTGGGGCTGCCACCCCCAACCCCCGCGATCGTTCTACTTTCTTGGCCAAGTGTGGCTTGAAATAAAATTTTCAATGCAAAATTTATTTTAAAATTGTAAAAAAGCGCTAGCTGAGACCCAGACCCAAACCTATATATATCTGGGTCCCCCTCAGCAAAATCCTGGCTACGCTACTGGCGCCCGAGCCCGGTGGTTCGTGATCTAACGGCTGAAGACCGCAACAAACGGCCTAAAACTCAGTTCTCCAGCCCTCTCTCAGGTCCCGGACTCACGTAGTGAATTCCCGTAATAGCTGCAAACCCTACAAAACACCCAACACACAACCAGAAATGAAAGACAACACAAAAACCTTTTAAAGTAAATAAAATTTATTGGAAGCCAAAATAACATATATCAGACTTTAAAGTCAATAAAATTTATTGGAAGCCAAAATATCATATATCAGACGTAGAAAAACGAGCAAAACATAACCCAGTTCGGTCCCTAGACTCATGGGGAAGCTAATCCTAATCTCAATCGGCGCGTGAGGCTCTAACTACTTAACCCCGTTTTAGTGCGTCGGCGCCACCCCCTCTTCAAGTCGTCTTCACCAGCTCATGAGTCAGTCACACAATAGGACAATTCATTTTTTGGCACACGCCGACCGACCTAGGATTAGCTTCCCATTAAAAATCTAAATGTAAAATATAATCAACTACTTAAGTTATAATTTAAACTTGCTGAATTTGGGCTCTACAGTGTGAATAATTTCATAAGTTGGACATGTGCAATTGTATTCACGTATTGTGTGCTGAGTCACCAATTTACTACGCCGTGAGCTGAACAACGAGCTATAGAAACTGCTAGCAGCCTTTCTAGTAATTTTTGAGCTCAAGGGCGCTGCACAGAGCCCTGCAAAGTCACGAAAACTGCCAAATACGAAAAGTAATAAAAACGTGTCTAGGCTTACTTCTGCGATTGTGAAACGGAAATATGAGTGCATTTTAAAGATATATATGTTTGTACCAGTTCGAAAAAACCTGCCTAGACTAGGGTAAAAGGTAAAAAAGGTAAAAGTAACCCGCGGATAGATAACTATCCTTTGGCGTGTGCGCCCTCGGGTGCGGTGCTCATCTCCGTTACCAAGCCCTGGAGCGTCAGGTTTGCCACTTCAAGAGTGACTACATCTGTGAAGGGGGGGCCAGCCCCTCAAGGCATAATGCCCTACACGGACCCCTGTTACCTTCCCACGTTATTTTGCTACTCATTCACCGACCAGATGAGGATGGAGTGCTGGGTTGGCAGGAGCAATATGGCCCTAATCTCTTGCTCAAGGAGACTGCGTATGACCAAGTGGCTGGGATTCGATCCTGCAACCTTCCGATTGGAAATCGAACACCGTAACCACTCGGCCACACTGGTCATAAGACTAGGGGGTGCCCCCGGAATCACAACAGGTGCCTTCTTGCGCGGGCACGACGCCTCGGCGTGTCTAGCGCATGTCATCGGGTACTTCCTGGTTGAGGCACGTTTTCTTGCGTTTCCTATGCCTAAATTGAGCTACCCAAGAATTTTAAAACACCACAGTTTATACATTCAGTTTAGAAGTACGAATTTAACAACCTTTCCTAAAAATACACAACTGCAATTAGTTACACAAAACAAAACAAGATGGCAAACGCCAGTAACCCGTTCAAAACTCTCTAATTTTAAGCTCAGAATTTTGCAATCCGTTCACTGTCAAAATCAACCGAAAATCGAAACTAAATCGATCGAACACAACTATTCTTGAAAAATCATTTTTTCAAAATCAAAAATAATTGAGGACCTAGCACGTCTAGATTTTTGGAAAATCTTTCCATCGATAGCAAGATGGTTGAGGTTTTGCTGAGTTAGGTTGAAAACAAAATTATTGTAAATAGGAAATTTGAAATGGTCATAAAATTTGACACATTCACACTAAAGTGCTGAAAAGTAATTGTAAATACGAGTTTTTGAGGCATTTTTGATGTGCACATTCAAACATTTCAAACAACAAAAAGTGATCAGATTCGAAATTTGTCAAAAAGTCAAAATTGGCACAAATTTTTACACATGCCATTAGTGTTTGTGGCCGGCCGCTTTAGTCGCTGCCGGGCTCCGGCCGGCCGACATACTAAGTTAAGCCGAGATGACACTCTATAGGTATTTGGATGCATTTGTTTTTTTATGATTTCTGCCGGGCACGCGGTTATGTCGGCCTAACTTGGTCGACCGGCCGGTGACTGTCGGGCCGGCTGGTGTTCCGCTGGCCGGTTAAAATTACCGGCCGGTCACAAACACTACGTGCCATACAAATCATCCATAGAGTTGTAAAATGAAAGTTCCCCTAATTATACAATACCTAAAAGTAGATTTTTTGGAACAGTATAAAAAAGTGCTCTGAACTTAATTAATTATTGAATACCAGCTTGATGAATGAGCCCGGGTCATACTTCGTGCTTTAGTGCTTCAGTGTTTTAGTGCTTTTGCGTTGTGCTTTTGACAAGTATAAAACAATGTGCTTTGTGCTTTTAGTGCTTTGTACATTCGACTGCGCTTTTTGATGTTTGACACTGAAATGCTTCGCAGCACTGTGCTTTAATGCTTTGCTTTGCATATTTAATAATAAGTGCTTTGTGCTTTACGTCAGTGCGTTGGGGCTTTAAAAACATGTGCTTGTGCAGCTGCTCGAAGCACTAAATTCTGTGCTTTTATTTAGGTATGCTTCGCACTTTGTGCTTTTGGTGACTGCATTTGCCCCCAAATTTGCTGTGCTCTTGGAGTTGTGCTTTCTCGGTTCATAGTTAATGCTTTTGTGCTTCAGTGCTTTTTGCTTTTGACTTGTCCTTTATCGGTCCATACTATGCTTTTGTGCTTTAGAACTTCAGTGGTTTTGAGTTTGTGCTTTCTCGGTTCATACTTTGCTTGATTCATACTGCATTAGTGACTGACTGAGATGGGACTTCAAAGTGCAAATTTGACGTTTTTTATCACAGAAGTAGTATTTTTTATGGTCACATTATGAAATTCGATTGCAGCTCCGGCTGGCAAGAAAAACTTTAAATTTTCTTGAAGAAAAAAGTGAAAAGAAACAATGACTGCGGAATCAGCATCACTTTCGTCATAACTTTTTTTAAATGGTTTAAAAACTTTGTTTTCACACGTGTATAATTACGTGTAATATATTTTGTGATACATAGTGATGACTAAGGTGATGCTAATTCCGCAGTCACTGACTCTGACTCCGGAGTCACCTAATGAACATCAAAACTACCGGAAGTAACACTGGTTGACTGTATTCAGTGACTGCAAAATAGAGTCAGTGACGTTGACTCCGGAGTCATATGATGTTAATTTTGAACGGTAATGTAGCTAGAACTTACTAACACTTATAAGACAAAAAAGTCATGGAAGTTATTGTCGTGTCATGGAATGGAAGTCAGCTGCTGCGAAGAATTGACAAAAGCGTTTTAGCTAATTTTTTGCCTACATTGCGAAAATGGCACCAGCTTCATGGTTGCTAAAGCTTGGCTTATTTAACCAGTTTTCGTGGAATTGCTTAAAGACAAAAGGATACGGACATGAACAAGGACGAGTATGAACGGGGCTTAACGGAAATCAAAATAAAGGACTGCAGCCACGCGTCACAAGTCATTTAATTGCTTCTTAACTGAACGACTCAGATGTTAAATTTGAGCACTGTTGAGCATTTTCACTGTTAAGCATATTTGTTACGCCTTTTTCAGGTCTGAACTTTTGTCTGTTAAGCGGTTGTTTCACTTTGTCACCGGTCTGTTGAAGCTGCTAAACTGTGTAAAAAAGCTTGCTTCACAGCTCTGCTGAAAAAACAAAGTTTCAAGACCTTTGTTCAAGCATACTTGAATATAAATTGTACATATGTTATGATATACTAGACAATTGACTAAGCCATAAAGATGGTCCCCCCCGGTACAAACTACAAACTCATTACAAACTCTTTAATTTAAAGACTTTTTCATTAAGTTTATTCTCCGTAAGCGACAAATTGTTGGTCCGGTCTAGTTATGAAGTCCGCTCCGCAGGTATATTTCACAGCCAAGATGCACTTTGTTGCATTTGCAATTATCGATTGCAGCCTGCGAATACTTGCAGAATTGCAGCTGCACTCATTTGCAGTCAGCCTTAGCTAGCAAAACTGGAATGCTAACTCACGTTCGACGTTTGCGGCTCCTGTGTAATTTTCATTTTGCTAAACACTGTGTTAAAGTGCTGTTTCCGCACTTGAGCAGTTTTGAAACTATTTTGGTAATGTACATACAGAAATGTATACTGTTGTTGAAATTGTTAATTTTTGTTTAGTATAAAAATTGTTTTTTAAAAGTTTTGAACGGGTTTAAGCTGTTTGAGTGAAAACTTAAACAATACGGGGAAGAGGCACATTGTTTTCTAATAATTATTCAGAAACTAACAATTTAACGCTACTTTAAATGTATAAATGAACTATTATAGGAAACATATATATGTTGTTTCTTTATTTACTTTTTAACATGTTTTAAATACTTAAAATTCAGACGTTTTAAGGTTTTGAGGTGAAACTTTTGAGCACAATTGAGTCAGTTAACTAAGTGTGGACAGGTTAATAAAAAACAGGTTTATTAAAATTTATGGAATACATAAGCCTGGTTCACACTTGTCCTTGTCCTTGTCCCTATCGTTTTGTCCCTGAGCGATTCCAGCAAAACTGTCTGGCCAATTGAGTTGATATTTCGCGTGAAGAAATTCCGGGTCACATTCAGATTCCAGATCATATAAGAAATGGCCCAAACGCTTTCGTAAATGCTGCACTGCTGACTGCAGTTGATTACACTTTGTCCTTGTCCCTCTCCATACGTCCTTAAGGACAAGTATGCACGGGGTTCTACTGTGCACTAAACTATTCTAAGGAAAAATGACAACTAACTGTAATTTTTTGATAGCTTGTTTTGTTTTTCTTGTCTTGTTTTTTGAGTTAGCAGTTTTTGCAGAGTGTACAAGTTTTCAAAATGATTCCTTAGGGTGGGTGAGGTAGGAAATACTAAGAGCTATTACAAAAACCAACACCAAGAACTTGCAGCTATCACCCAACAGTTAGAGTTTCTTTAAGTTAATACTAGTCTGTTAACCACATTTTTTTCTAGTTTGGTGAACGTTTAGTCCA